>JAPTJF010000678.1:2489-21504 GCA_029339195.1 Micractinium sp. NFX-FRZ
TCAAGAAAGTGGGGGGGGGGGGGGGGGGGGGGGGGGGGGATGACAACTTGGGGCAGAGGCATGAGTGCCGATGTGTGTGTGTGTCACAAGATATCGGGTGCTGGTCTTCATCACGTTGCACGCCTCCTTCTCAAAGAACTGCAGGCAGCGGGGTGCAGCCATGGGGGGCAAAACTTTTCTTGTTGGCGCAAGCAGAGCATGCTAGGAGGGCAGACAGGGTGGCTCGTCCCCACCGCAGGGCAGCTTTCGCGCGTGCCACAACCAGAACCTAGTGTGGTGGAGGAACGCACAGCACAGCACAGCACGGCACAGCACAGCGCAGCACGCCATCCCATGGCTCCCCTCTGCACAGACCTGCAGGAATGCGTCGCAGCGGCGCTGGCGATCCGGCTCGCTTGCAATGCGCACGCGGTCAAACTGCATGTTCAGGCCAGACCAGCTGCCCTTGCCTGCGGGGAGGCAGGGGCGGGGGCGAAGCGGTGTTAGCGCAAATGATGCTGATGCATGGCAGCCGTGCCGCCAAGAGCCGCAAAATCAGCACACATCAGACCATGAGCACCACCCTCCACCTGCCCACCCGCCTGGCCTCTTTGCCTACCCAAGACAGGGCCGAGCATGGCGTGGGTGTGCAAGGTATTCACCTCCCAAGGCAGCTCTTGGCTAACACCCCGCCCAGCCAGGCCCTCAATATTCAATGCAAGGATTCCGATAATTGCAGCTGCGGCTGGCAGCCCCGCCCAGCAGCCAGGCCACCAGCTGTGTGGGGTCCAGATGATAACATGATGATAATAAGATGATGCCTCACCCGAGTCGGGGCCAAACATGGGGTGGGTGCACAGGACGTCCACCTCTGGGGGCAGCTCCCGCAGCAGCAGCCGCTTGGGGAACTCCTTGACGCTCAGCACATCCACAAACAGGGTGGAGCGCTTGAGCCGCTGCACCGGCAGCGCCGCCAGCACCTGCGGGGGCGAAACCGAGTGGGCAACGGCAATGGCAAGTCATCGTGCAGGGCAGCATGGGTGGGACAGCAGCTTGGTAAGTACGCCAGCAGGGTGCAGGATTCGAGCTGCTGCACCGGCAGCGCCGGGCAGGGTGCCGGGCAGCGGGAGGAAGGCAGGTGGGCCTGGGCCAGTGGTTGGGGGCTGCAGGCCGGCGTTTGAGGCTGGCAGACAGGCATGCACGCTGCGTGCTGCGCCCTCAAATGACCCTCCTGAGCCGTCACCCACGCCCCAGACCACACGCCCCCGCCCTGCTCCCCACGCACCGACTTAGTGAAAGAATGGAGGTTGACCACCTCTCCCCCTGCTGCCCCAGCCACTGCCCTCCCCATTGCACTCCCCTTTCCTGCTTCCCAGCAATGCTACATCAAGTGCAACGCACCGACTCCAGTGAGAGGATGGAGGTTGCCAGTATGACCACCTCTGGGTGCTCCTCACAAAAGTCGTTGGAGTCAGTGAAGTATCCCACCCCGATCTGGGCGGCCACGTCGTGGTAGGGGGAGCGCGAGGTGGCGATGACCTGGCACAGGGGGGTGGCAGCACAGCAGGCACAGCAGGCAGAGGGTTGGCAGCCACATCGTGGTAGCCGGGCGAAAGGTCATGATGATTGAGCGAGGCAGTGTCGGAGGCGTGGCAGGGCAGGTGGGTTGCATGGGGAATAGACAAAGCTCGGCAGCAGCGCTGGGTTGTTGATCCCGCAAGCAGCGAGATGTAGGGTGTGGCTGCTCAACCTGACATGTGACCGCCATGTGACCTGCCATTCCACCCACCGGGCCCCCGCCTAGCCCCCGCCTGCACCCACCCACCTCGTGCCCCGCCTGCACCATGCGCTTGGCCAGGAACTGGCCAAAGGTGCCAAAGCCCACAATGCCGATCTTCAGCCTGCAGGAAACCATGAGCAGCAGTGTCAGAGCCCACAGCGACAGTGAGCGCAGCACAGGGGAGAGCCAGCTGGCGGGTGGGCATGTGCCCAAGCCCATGCCTGCACGCAAAGCTCGGCGCTCTGCTGCTAGAGCTGCCCATACAAATGGGTGCTCCGCTGCCGACGTGCACCCGCTTGGGCGCACAGCTGCACCCCCACGCTGCACTGGCATAGGCATGGGTTGGGCATGTACTGCCCGGATGTGCCCGGCTGATTCTGGCTCTGCCCGGCTGCCTGCCCTGCTGTGCCCCATGGCTGCCCGCCCGTCCCCGCATGGCATTCCTACAGCAGCAGGCGCACAGCAGCAGCAGCGGCACCCACTTGCTCTGCTGCGAGTGCTGCTGCCGCAGGCGTGCCTCTCGGTCAAATGAGAAGGCCGCATCCAGAGCCATCACACGAGGTGCTGCAAGGACAGCCAGGCCGGGTGGTAACCAGGGGTGATTGGAGATTGCGCAGGTAGTGGCAAGCAGGGCGGATGATGCCAGCACCAGGCTGTGAAGGTGGCAAACGGGCAGGCAGATGGGGCAGGAGGAGAGAAGGCAGCAGGCAGCAGGCACTCACCCTGGCCGCGCCTGCAGCCCCCGCTAAGCCCTCGTCGCGCAACCAGCGCCGCTCGCAGGGGGTTGCGCTGCCTGCAGGCTGGCCGCAACGCTGCCGCCTCTGCTGCTGCGCTGCTCACGGGTGCCCCGCCGTGCCGCTGGCGGCGGCTGGGCGCCGCCGCCGCTGGCGCAACCGGCCGCATGCTGCAGGACGCGGTCATGGCGCGGCTTTGCTGGCGCGGGGCGCACTCCCACTGGGTTGTGGGGGGCGGCCAAGCGAGCTCAGCGTAGAGGTGACGCCACTGCTGAGGGTTCCCACTGCTTGCGGCCTCTGTAGCAAACCTGGCGGGCTAATACCAGGTGCAATCGTTGGTAGGAGCCAGGAATGCACTGGGTTCCCCCAGCAGCTGCTGGCCCACCTGCAACCTGCCGCCACGTCGACTGCATTTCACGGGCCTCATCGAGAGGAGCCGTATCGGACATCGGGGGCACTCCACCAATTCATCGACACACTCGACAGCCTCTCCCTGCCGCCCTCGAGAGAAGTCGCTTCCTGCTGGTCGACAGGCGCTTCAAGCGTTCTGCTTTCTGTGACGACCTGCTTCGTTTCTGTGCGAGGGACATCTGAGCAACGCGCCACAGGTCGGCAGCAGCAACAGCAGGCGGCAGGCACTAGCAGCAGCGCAGGATGTCAAAGTCACAACTACTAGAGGATATATTTGAGGTGCTGGAGAAGGACCCGGACGGCAAGAAGTTCGACAAAGGTGCGCGTGGACGGCATGTGCCACAGCATGCGGTCGGCGGCGGCGGCAGGCGGCCAGCAGAGTGAGCTGCACTCGGGTGTTTTTCTGTAGCCACTGCTGCAGTGGTGCTCTGAAGGGCATGCAATCCCATCCGGCCATGTCTGCAGCACTGGACACGCTCCCATGCGAGCTGCCGTGCTTCACCTCGCATCTCCGCCTCGCCCACTGCCCACCTGCCTTCACCTCCCTGCTGCCCGCGTGCCTGCACTTGCACCCTGCAGTGAGCCGCATCAAGGCGCGGTCAGACCTGTACGAGATGGACCTCACACTCGACATCAACGTGGATGTCTTCCCGGGTGCGTGTGCTGGGCTGGCAGCGCATCGCGGGTGCTAATGTCGGCTGTGCAGTGAGGCGTTGCACTCTCGCAGCGTGGCGCACACCCCCGTGCCCCGCGCTGCCTGCCCCATTCGCATGGTAGCATACGTGCGCTGGGCATGCTGGAGGCTTGCACTTGTGATTATGTGAAGCAAGCCTGCCTGCCTGCCTGCCTGCAGTGGAGGTGGGAGACAAGCTGGTCATCTGCCTGGCCAGCACGCTCAACCTGGACGGCACGCCCAGCAGCACAACCTTTGACGCAGTGCGCTGGGGGGCTGGGATGAATAGTGCTGGGGCTGGCTGGGGCTGATGCGCCGGCTGGGGACTGTCTGCTGGTAGAAGAGGCTCTTGGGAAGGCTGCTCTGCTTGTGGAAGTTCCCATCACAGGGCGCACATACCAACCCTGCAGCAAGCACGCGGCCCCGCCAACAGACAGCTGCTGCCGCTGCCAGCCCCGCGCTCACCGCCGGTGGCGACCCTGACGTCGCTGCACTGTGCCTATGCCATGCTGTGCCATGCGATGCTGCAGTCGTTTGTGACCGGCAAGCGCACGCTGATGGACAACTTTGATTATGTCATGCACGGCAAGGTGGGTAAACAAGAATGTGTGCAAAGGGGCCTGGGTGGGGGAGTTGGTCAAGTCAGCGGTAGGCATATCAACTGTGAAGAGTTAAGCATCGCAACTTTGTACGTCAGCTGTTCGAGGGCAGCTGGGGCGAGAGCCGCCCGGGCGCAGGGCTGCTGCTGCCAGGTGCTGCAGCAGCTTTCTGGAGGCTGGACCTAGGAAACTGGTTGCGGTGGGGTGGGGGGTGGGGGGGTGATGTTGCTGCCTGCAGTCGATGGCTGCCTGCTGCCGTCCCGCACACGTTCACCCTCAACACAGATGTCCCTCTTGCACTCACCGATGTGTCCCTGCCTGCCTGCCTGCCTGCAGGTCTTCAAATTCAAGGACAACTCATCCAGCGGGCAGCTCAAAGCGGATGTGAGTCACCGGCCAGCTGGGGGCGGGCGGGCGGGCGGGCACTTTGGCCGGCTGGCTGCCTGGCCTGCTGCCTGGCTGATCGGCTGTTTGCAGCGCATGTTTGGCGATGCCTCTGAACCACCTGCCTGCTTGCCCAGCTGCTGCTGGCCTTGCCTGGATCCTTCACTCCCAACACCTGCCCCCTTGTGTGCACATGCCCCCTTGCTTGCCCCCTCAAGTGTGCACATTTGCTACAGCTAGCAGGCTGCTGTTGCAGCTGAAGGCGGCCTGCCCCCTCCCGCAGGTGTACGTGAGCTACGGCGGGCTGCTGGCGCAGCTGACAAGGGGCTTCTTGCCACCCTTTTCCTCACCCCTTGCTCTTGTTGTCGTCCCTTGAAACTGCAGGTGTACGTGAGCTACGGCGGGCTGCTGATGCAGCTGACCGGCGACCCCAAGCGGTTGGAGGAGCTGGATGTGGACCAAAACATTTACCTGCTCATGCGCAAGGTGGCGTGACGACCACAGCACGCACAGCGCGGCGTGGGTCGAGCTCAGCACGCAGCAGCACGGGGCGTGGCCGTGGCGTGGTGCAGACCAAGGCATTTGCCTGCTGGCGCGCGGCAGGGTGGCGCCTGGACGAGTCACTACTCGGAAGGGCCGCAAGCCCTGCTCGCTCACAGACGCCAGCCGTTGGCGTGAGCACGAGTGGAGCAGGCAAGCAGCAGCGGCGGCGTGAGCCAGCCAGGCTAGCAGCGGGTTGAGTGAGCGGCACTGGCTGCAGCTGCGGTTGCACTGCTCAACATGCAGCACCGGCATGCTGCCCCGCCGTGGTTATGCTGTGCAGTACTTGTGTAGCACCCGACGTGTGCCCGGTCTGGCCTGGTGGCCAGACACTCTGCTGCCCTCGCGCACTCCTGCCACTGTGTTGTGACAACAGCAAGAGTGCTGCAGAGATTGATGCAGGTGCTGCCATTCAAAGGAGAGCAAGCATGTGGGTCGAGGTTCTGGCATGATTCACAGTGAAAGAGGAAGCAGAGACGGGCAGTGGGCAGTGCAGCAATTCCTCCAACTACCCAGTTGGTTCATCCTGCACCTGCACAGCGCCCTTGTGCTGCAGCCGCCGCGCATGGTGGCAGCTCTTCACTCCGCGCCCTCGCTGGGCGAAGGCGCGCAGAGGAAGGCGCACCAGTCCCAGCAGGCCGCCAGCAGCAGGCCGCCCAACAGGCACGTGTTGAGGCTGCCGCCCCCCAGGGTGCCCCACCAAATGCTGTCGTACATGGTCGCCTGCAGGCCGCGCAGCAGCGGCAGCCCCACCTGCCAGCGCTGCTGCTGGTGGTGCTGAAACAGGCGGGCCTCGGAGACGGCGTGCATCAGCAGCGGCACCTGCAGCGGGAGGGGCAGGCGGGAGCGACTGGGGTGGCTTGCAAGGGCGCCGGCGCCTGCAGCCTTCTCGCTGCCACAAGCAACGCGTGCGTCGCTGCTGGCTGCATCCCATCCCTTCAAGCGTCCGCCCCGCTCCGCCCCCCCCGCCCCCACACTCACCAGCATGCCCACCGACAACTGCAGGAAGGTGAGGATGGCTGCACACTGAGCGGCCTCGTCTGGGCGGGTGAAGGGGGCGACAGGCAAGGGCAGCACGAAGCTGAGGGGGCTGAGCAGGGTGTAGATGTGGCGTGTGTGCGCGTGTGCCGCGGGGTGCGCCAGCGGGGCGGCAGCGCAGATGCCGGCGTTGAAGGGCCAGGCGGTGACCGCCACTGCCGCCTGCACGGCAGCGCCCAGGCTGCAGCAGCGCGGGTGGGCAAGGGGAGCGTGTCAATGCACACTGGTGGCGACAGCTGCATGCCTGTGTGCGCCCCCCGTGCATGTATGCGTGTGCATGCAATGCAGTACAAGCCACCCAGTACGTGTGGTGCCGCGCGCCACGGACCCACCCGAGGCGCACGCACATGGACAGCGACACGAGTGCCATCCAGACCGCGCCGCTGGCAAAGAGCAGCAGCGCCACGTGCACCGCCAGCGCAAGCGCCGCAGAGCCCGCACCATCCTCTGTGGTTGCCCTGGCTGGCACGATAAACAGGCCCAGCAGGTGGCGCATCTGGATCCACCCCAGGCCCAGCCCGCAGGAGAACAGGGTGAGCAGTGCCGCCGGCAGCTCACGCCAGCGGGTGAAGCTTGCAGGCGACAGCTCCTGTGAAAATGGCAGGCAGGACATGGGGAGGGGGCGGCTTCAGAGCGGGCGGCTGCCAGCGCAATTTCAATTCAATCAATCGGCTGCCAGCGCAGGCGTATGCACAGGGCACCCTTTGGCAGCTGCGGCAAGCCGGCGAGCGCGGGGAGCGTTCCTTGCCTGCCAGGCGATGCTGGCAGTTGCTGCCAGCGAGTATGAAGCCAGCCAAGCTATGATCAGGGGTGTTGCCAGGTGCCGGCCGCGAATCAGCGCTCCCGCAGTGGCCTGTACAGCTGGGGGGCAGGAAAGGGAGGTGAGGGGGCACAGTGTGACAACAGGCACCGCGCCATCAACACGCCCACCCCTCCATGCCACCCAAACACGCGGCAACAATCAGTAACCTTTCCAAGGGCAGTCACGCTGCATCGCACAACGAGGCACGGTTACTGGCAGGCGCAAGTGCTGAGAGCTGGCGGGGGTGAGTGGGTAGCTGCCGGCGCGCCGTGCGCGGCGCCACCCCTGCCTGTGCGGCGCCACTCACCAGGGCCAGCCAGATCGCTGCACGGCCCTGCGGGGCGCGAAGCTTGTTCAGGCGTGAATGGAAGCTGTTGTCGGGGAGCGCAGGAAGAGAGACTAGGCCTCGGACGGGCAGGGCAAGAAAAACAGGCACCTCCCCCTCTCCTGACCGCTCCTCTGGTCCCACAGGCTCGAGACCTCCAGCAGCCTGCATTCTGTAGCTCCTGAAGGTTGTCAAGTTTCAGAGAAGTATTTTTGTGACAGGGCGGGATAACGTGATTTCACGTTATCGCCCTTCTTCAGCTCTAAGGTTGGCACCGAGCTCTAAGGTTGGCACTCTGCCAGAAAGTTTTCAGCATTCGGACCCTTGGATTTGTCCTTGGATTGTCCTCGGAACAAGGGAGGTGCCTCCCACGTATGCGGCATCCCTCCCGGCGCCTTGCCGCCCTACTGCGTCCTGCTTCCATGCACCTCCCCTTCCACTCTAGTACCCTCCCTAGCCGGCTTGTTGAGCGCCCTGCATGTCACCAACCGGCTGCGCGTTGATGAATGATGCCATTTTAGGCAGCTTAACTACAACACTGAATGGATGTTGAGCCCACGGCTGCCGGCACAGGCAGATCCCCCTGCGCTGGGTTTACGAGCTTCGAGTGGATCGGGCTTACACCCAAGGCCTAGGTATATCTCTGCATCGACTGTTATAATCATTCACATCCCCGCATTAGCTTCTGCCCAAGGCAGACAATGCGCAAGAGAAGCACGCCAATCAGCAGCCGGCCACATCCACCAGGCGGCAGTCATGTATGTACTCAGCAGACCCCACGCATCTACTTACCAGACCATACCTACAAGCCTGACAAGACCCGTACAAAACATTTAATCAATCATGGCCATCTAAATTTTGAAAGTAAAACCCTGCTTCCCTGCCCTGCCTCTTCGCCGCCGCCCCAGCAGGCAGAGCAGGGCGCTCGCTGAACACGGCCGTTGTATCTCGGGTGTTTCGCAGTGCGCCCTACACTGCTTGTGTCGCCTTTACAACAAGGCGCGCGCCCTGCAGGGCTTCACTCGCCCATTCCATCCCTCCTGCGCGCTTGCACGGATCGAAGCAATGGCCTCCCAGGCAGTGTATGCACACGCAACATCATGGGCAGCTCCCCCGTCCTTCGTGTTGAGCTCGTGGGCGCACGCCTCCCGATGATTGACAAGTGAGACGTGCAGCCGCCTGTTGTCGCTCTTCAGACAAACTGGGTCGCATGCCGGCCAATTGCGTGGTACACTGCCGCCTGCCGCCGCACCGGCACCAACCACTGCCGCCGCCGCCGCCACCCGCGCCCCCGCTCTGTGTGGCAGGTGCACCTGCCTGGCTGTGTGCAAGGGCTGGCGCGCGCTGGAGAGCGAGCTCTTCCAGGTCGTGGAGTTCCCACACGAGTCTGTAGAGCGCTACAAAAAGGGCAAGCAGCAGCGCGTGAAGATGGACGCCGAGCGCGCGCCGACGCTGGAGGACTGGCTGAGCTGGCTGGGCGGCGCGGCGCGGCGCTGGCGCCCCGCTAGCGTGCGCACGCTGCGCCTGTGCGCCATGTACGGCACCTGGCTGCGCGACCCCGGGCACGGCCGCTGGGATGAGCCGCAGTGCTGCAGCCCCGGCGCCAGCGAGGCGCTGCTCTCCGCCCTCAACGCCCTGCTCGCCCGCCACGCCGGCAGCCTACAGCTGCTTGCCCTCGACCTGGGCTTCCACCTGCAAGCCCCACCACCAGCCAAGCTCAAGGCGCTGGCGCAGCTGCTGTCCACCCACGGACCGCGCCTGGGACAGCTGTCCACGCTGAGCCTGGAGGGCGGGTTTGCGTGCGAGGAGCTGGCGCCAGCGGTGCAGCGCCTGGCGGGTCTCACCCGCCTCGATATCCTGCCCCCCTGGGACGCCCCCTGGGGCCAGGACTTGGACAACGTGAAGGGGCTGCGCTTCCCGCAGGTACAGGTGTATGTGTCCGTGACTGTATGCAAGATGGGCTGGCGGCGGCGGCCCCGCCATCTGCTGCGCAATGTGTGCACAAGTTCAGCTGCAGCCTGCGCCCGGCAGCGCAGCTTGCGCGTGTCTGCAACACATGTGCCGAGATGACGTAATGACCACCCTGCCTTGCCTGCAGTGCCTGTGCCGAGATGATGTAATGGCCACCCTGACCTTGCCTGCAGGCCCTCCGGTCTGCTCACATCATTCGGTGACGCGCAGCAAGAAGTTTGACCACGGTCAGTGGCCCTCAGTGGGAGGGTCGTGAGCTGGCATGCTGGGCATGCGGCGATGGGCTGGATGGTCCGGCATGCTGTGGCATGCTCTGGAGGGCAGGATGTGCCGGCATGCTGTGCTTGCTGTGCTGCCTGCTCAGGCCCACTGCACGCCCACCCGCCCACCCCCTCCTAATTGGTCAATTGCCTGCTTAGGCTGCCCGTGCCCCGCCAGCTGCTTGAGAGTGCCCTCCAGCGTATAAAGCATATACCCACCCGCCCTGTCTACCCTTTGGCAAACTCGTTCACACAAGAGCTTGCCCTGCTTACTTTGTGTGCCTCCGCAGATGAGGACGCCCTGGCACCCATCTCGTGCCTGACAGCCCTAAAAAAACTGTGAGCTGCCCCACCCGCGCGCTTGCCTGGCCGCTCCTGCCCGCACACACGCCCCTGCGCCGTTGCCGGACGCGCTGCCCCGTACTTGCCTCTTCACCTCCTGCATGTGGTGTGCCTCGTTCCATCTTAATACATTGCTGTCTGCCTCGCCTTGATTGTGGCGTGCGTCGCTGCTCCAGAACAAGTGCACCGCCGTTTGCCTGGCACCGCCGTGCCGCCCTGCTCTCGCGTCAGCTTGTGTAGTGCCTCTGCCTTGCCTGCTGCTGTGCCTCCTGCCCTCCCGCACCAACCTCGTGGTTGCATCATGTGCTTGCAGGTACCTGGGCGTGGATGTGGTGAAGCCCCAGGCAGCCGCCGGCTTTGCTGCCGCCATCTCCGCTCTCCCACAGTGAGCGGGGAACGCACACGCTGCGCTGTGCTGCCCTGGGGCCATGCTGCGTAGGAAGAGCTGCCATGTTCTTTGGCCGGCTCGGTTTGCCGGCCATGTTAAACATTTGCTGGTCGTGCTGTGTCTTGCTGTGTGCCAGACGCAGAATCGAGTGGTGCTCGGTTGCAGGGGCTAGATGTGTGGGCGCTTCCCATGCCCCCTGTGCAGTTGAATGCATGGCTCATCGTGTTGCTTGCTTGGCTGCCCGCAGGCTGCGCAGCCTGGACGTCTACATCGCACGTGGCGTATACTTGGAGCCTGGCCCGTGGCAGCGCCACCTGACGCACCTCGTCGCGGGGTGGCCGCAGCTGGCGCGCACGCCGGGCGCGGCAGCCAGGGCGTTTGAGCACATGCGGGCGCTCCAGGTCAGCGGGCTGAGGCCACCTGATGCCTGCCTGGGATGCGTTGTCAAGTTTGTGCGTTGTTGTCGGCTGTCAGGCACGCGCCAGCATTGCATGGCAGGCCTGTTGGCTGGTGCCAGGCCTGCTGGCCGGTGCCACCCGCCCGTCTGCACTCCTGCTGGAGGCGGCGGCTGGCTGCACAGCGCTGCACATGGCCCGGCAGGGCTGCTTGTCACCGGGCTAGCGCTGCTGGCGCGGCGACCTTGCACATGCACTTGGCTCAACCTGACCCGCCTGTTCTGCGCCCGCTCTGTGCCGCTCCTGCCTCCCCACTGCCGCATTATCGGTGCACGACCTGTTCTTGTGCAAGTCTAGCGCCAGTTCCCTGCCAAGCCCACCAGCACGCTGCTGAATCTGTGTTATGACTGGCCCACCCTGTGCAGGAGCTGCGCCTGCACAACCATGGCGAGCGCCGCCGCTTCCCTGCCGACTGCGCCCGCGCGCTGCTCGCCAGCCTGGCGCTGGACGGGTGCGCCGTGCTGCGCACGCTCCAGTACGGCGGGCGCAGCGTGGCGTGGGGGAGCGGGGAGGAGGAGGCGGCGGCGCTGGCGGAGGTGAAAGCTGCGCTGCCTGCTGGGGCTGAGCTCAAAGGCCAAACTACGCGGCGCTCGCCGGCACGTACTGCTCGGAGCTGGGCGGCCAGGGTCGGGCGGAGTGGGCGGGGCAGGAGGCGGGCAGCGGCAGCAGCGAGGAGGGCAGCGACATCGAGGGGTCTGATGACGGATCGGCTGACGGCAGCGACGAAGGCGGTGCCGACGGCTGCACTGTGATGTGAAGGCAAGCTGGCTAGAAACCGGGCTTCTCGAACTGTAGGCTGGCTGGCACTGGCCCTGTGGCTGCTTGCCCTGCCTAGCTGCCACAGTGTGTAGAACTACAAGAATGTGCTTAGACGAGCAGCAGCAGGGGCAGGGAGGCGGAAGCAGCGGCGAAGGCAAGGGGCCGGGGCTTTCGACTTGCTGCACGGCGGTCATGGCAACGGCAGCGGCAGCGACAGATGAGCTGCGCAATGTGAAGGGACACCTGTAAACGCTCCGTAGCTCCCACATCAGACATTCGTTCAAAGAGGCAGCAGCACCAGGGGGGGCGGTGTGGCAGTCGGAGTCAGAGTCAAAGTAGTAGCTGTACCGGCTGTCAGACTGCGGCGGTGGCGGTACTGCCGCCGCTGCTGCCCTGCATCAGTCGCGCGCTGGCCGCCTCGATTTATGAATTCGCGCCAGCAGTGGTCTCTTCTGTTCCGCTTCCTGGGCTGGCAGGAGCAACTGGAGGTGAGCCTAGACGCCAAACCCTACCCGTGCTTTTTCCCTTGCCTGCAGCCCAGATTGATTCCACGCATCGAGCATGCAATGATGCAGCAGTCGCAAGGCAGGATGTTTGCTTCTGCAGACGGGGGGAAGGAGAGGGTTGCTTCCGTACTGCTGCGAAAGCTGTGTGCGCATCCATCATGCATTATTCCGCGCTGGAGACCGGCAATTGCGCTCCCGTGCTGCCTGTTTGGTCCTTGTAGGGCGACGCTGCGCCAACATGGGCGCCGGCAAAGGCGGGCAATCAGGCAACCTGAAGAGCAGGCTTTCGCGAAAAGGCGGCATCACAGAGCGATTGGCGGAGCTCGACACCGTGGGCAAGGGTGGTGAGGTGAGCAGGCATTCTCCTGGGGCTGCAGAAGGGGCGGCCGGCGGCGGCAGCGGCGGCGGCAGCTGTAGTTGCATTTTGCTAGACACAGGCAGGCTGCATGGTGCCGTTTACGGTGCTACACTCACACAGGCTGCATGCTGGCGGGCTGGAGAGGGCTGGAGAGAGCTTCTCATCGACTTTGCTGCATTCATGTTGCGTGTGCTTCCTGCAGGGAACGCAGCTGCTGCTGGATGCGCGGGAGAAGCGCGGCCTGCTGCCCTGGTTCAACGGCAGGTGCCAATAGTCGTGGTCACCGCAGGCAGAAGACTGCTTGTTTGCCTTCTGGTGCAATGTGTGCACGAGCGCCTCTTTCCTGCAAACATGTCAGCAGATGGGACGTGGTGCAGTGGCAGCGGTGGCAATGGGGGCACCCTCCCACTTGCCCGCCTGCTTGCGCGTGGGCATGCCATGCACACTCCCGCTCACGCGCCCGCCCACGCCGGCACGCACGCTGACCCGCCTGCCCCGCAGCTACTGGTGGCCGACCCTTTTCAACCTGCATGGGCGTGCCATCCCTTGGACAGAGCTCACCGTCTACATGATCTACTCGGCAGGTGAGCAAAGACTGTTGTGGTCGTGCGCGACTGCCAGTGGCGGCGGCCCATGCGCCCTTCTTCGCGCCGCAGTGCGCCGCGTGTGCCGTGCTTGCTGCCGCCGCCATGCGTCCCGCCCCCCCTGCTGAAACTGCCTGCCAATGCCTGTACCCCCAATTCCCTCCCTTCCGCCCCCTGCAGCTGTGTGTGCCGTTCACACGCAGCTGTCTCCCCTACAAAAGGTGGGCCTGCCTGGCGCCTGGCAGCGGCGGTCTTTTGGCAACCGCTTCTCACTTGTCCCTTGCTACTGGCTGTGCCTTCTGGTGGCGTGAGCCAATCCAGGCTTCCATTCCCGAGCCCGACATCATGTCCATGCCCTGTGTGGGTCCCGCCTCACCCCGCCATGCAGAAGGAGTCGACGTCGCAGCTGCGCCAGCTGGGTGGGGTGGTGTCCAACATCGGCACCCTGCTCTTCCTGCTGGTCACCTTCCGCAACAACGGAGCCTTCTCCCGGCAAGTGGCTAGATAGATGCAGCCACACGCTTCTGAATCGACCCGACATGCCTTGCCCTGCAGCCCTGCCTCTTCCTGCGGGCCGCCTTGCACAACTAGAGCGCTCTCTCACACCCGCCCAGCTTCTGCTTGCTTGCTTCAGATTGGTTGCGCCTGCAGGCGGCTGCCATGCTGGCCTTCTGTCGGCCTCCCCTTAGATCATGAATACAACAGCTGCACAGCTGGGCCTGAGCCTCAGCCCTCCTGCCTCGGCCCTCCCCACTGCAGCTGGCAGAGCGGGTCGGACCGCTTTGCCGCCTTCTGCGACAAGAACAAGAACCTGTGCCGCCTGGCAGCGGGTGGGTCTCGTGTTCTGGCACTGCATATGAGTTGTTGCCCTGGTTGCTTGCTGTGCCTGTGGCAGGAACAACAAGGCGCGCCGCCTGCCAGCAGGTCAGCACACGTGCAGCTCCTAGCAGTTGGGGAGAGCCGCATGTGCCTGCCTGTTTGGAGTGGTATGTGACGGGGTGGTGAGGACAGGGTGCGCAGCAGCGAGTGGACAGCAGCCGGCACATTTCAGTTGTTGACGGCCTGCGGCAGGCGCACACTGGCTGCCAGCAATCTCGGTTATGTTGTTCCTGCATGCATGGAAACAACCCCTGAACAAGTGGACTGGGATCACGTGATAACATGCTGCTGTGTGCAGGCAACCTGCCTCTGTACAAGGGCATGGACAAGAACCGGGCGCACAACCATGTGATGGAGCACATCAAGGCGAGGGGCGCTGCTTGCCTGCCCCCCCGCCTGCCTGACGGCCCGCCAGCCTGCCTGCCTGCCAGCCTGCTGCCCTCACGCCTTCCAGCCAGCATGCTTATCTGCCCTCATGCCTGCCTGCCCGCCTGCCTGCTTGCCTGCCCTCTCGCCTGCCTGCCTGCCTGCCCACGGCATGCATCCATGTGCTGCTCCTGCTGTGCAGTGGCTGATGGCAGGCGTGGAGGTGGCGCGGCAGCAGCTGCGTGGCGAGCGGCACGACGGGCCCCTGGCCCACCTGATCGACGATGCCGAGCAAATGGCGGAGCTGCAGGTAGGGCAGCAAGGAGTGACGCTGTGCCGTGCTGTGCTGTGCTGCGGGCAGCCGGCAGTGCGAGGGGCCTCCCTTGAGGCAAGCTCGCTAGAGCCAGGAGCAGGCAGGGCAGGGCAGGGCAGGGTCGCACGGCCCATGGACCTGTTTTGTTGCAATCCGTGATAAGAATACTAAGTGAATGTTCTCAATCCAAGCCCATTGCAGGCGCTGCCTGCCCCTGATCCCGGGGGCGCAGGCCTCCCTGAATCCTAACCCTGAACCCCCAACCCCTATAACCCTCCCGGGGGCGCAGGCCTCCCCGGACCCGGTGTCGTACTGCCTGCTGCAGGTGCAAACGCGGGAGCGCAACTCCCGTGGCGAGAAGTGAGCGGGCGGGTTGGGCGGGGCGGGGCAGACTTTTTGAGATGCGGCAGCCTGGGTGTGGTCTGGGGCTCAGATTACAAGCAGGCCACGCTTCTGGGCTCCAGTTGCATGTGTGCATGGCGGAACCATTCCAGTGGCTTGTGCCAGCGGATCAGTATTTCTAGTGCCCGGTGGCGCGCACCAGCGGCGTGCCGGGTGCGGCTTCAGCCTCCCACGCCTTGCCCCCGTCTCCCACGCCTTGCCCCCATGCCCTGCCTCCGCCCCCGCCCGCCTCGCAGGGACTGCAAGTGGTTTGAGCGGGCAGACGACATGTACGGCGACTTTGCGGCCTGCCGCTCTGTGCTGCACACCCCCATACCCTTTGCAGTAAGCAGCAGGGGGCTGGTGGGCGGGCGGCCGGTGGGGGGCAAGGGGTGAGGCGGGCTGCTCTGGTGCGGTGGCGGCAAGGCAAGCGCCTCTCGTAAGCTGTGGGGTAGCTGGAGGAGCATGAGGCGGGGTGCCGCAGTGCGGTGGCAGCACGGCAAGCTTCACCTGGATGATTCCACCTCCTCCTCCCCCCACACTGTGTTCCAGCCCTCCTCCCCCTCTTTGCCCACCACACCATGCCCACCTGCGTGCCCCCATCTTGAGCTTGTTCCCCGCCCTCCCCCTCCCCCGCAGTACATTGCCCACCTGCGTACCTTCATGTGCCTCTGGCTGGCCGCCATCCCATGGGTGTACTGCATCTTCTTCGACTGGTGAGGCTCCTCACGATGTGTGTACTTCTAAGCAGTACACACCACGCTGCGCGGACAGGTGGCACATTCCAGCACCCCCCAGCGGTACACCTTTGGGAGCCACCCCTGCACAGCTTGTACTGCTCCTCCCTCTGCACTGCTCATGCTGCTGCACCTTACCGCACCTCACCCAACTCTGCGGTGCTGCATTGCCGTTCATGTGATATCTTGCAGGTACACCATCCTGGTGTGCCTGGTCATCGGGTATGGTCTGATTGGCGTGGAGGAGGCGGCGGTGGAGGTGGAGCAGCCCTTTGGCCGGGGTGAGTGCCGGGCTGCCGGAAAGCGCCATGTTCCATGCACCCGCCGCTACAGTATCCGGCAGAGCACAGCCTGTGCATGCTTTCTGCCAGGGAAGCAGGCGGCGGTATGAAGGCTTCACACCTGCCGTTCGATGCTGCAATGTTGCATCGGCCATGGGAGTGGAGCCAGCCCTTTGGCACAGCCAGCGCGCCTAGCAGCAGCGATGCCTGCTTTGTCCCTGTTTGCTTGCCCCTGTCCCCTGGCGGCGCCCTCACCCCTGTCCCACCCCACTGTGCCCCCCCAACTTCTGCCCAATGCAGACTTCAACGACTTGCCGTTGGGTGAGGCCCGTCTTCAGCTGCTGAATCGCTTGCTTTGGGGTTGCACTTGGTTCGTGCGCTCTGGCTTTTGTTGAACGTTGCATGGCAGGGCATGCTAAGCAATGATTGATTCCGATCCGTTGGTCTAAACCTGCCGCGGCCCCCACCCCCACCACCCACCACAGACACGATTGTGAACCAGGCCCACCAGGCCATGGCGGGCATGCTGCGGTGAGTGGGGGGAGCACCCCTCTTGCTGTGTGGAACTCGCACAGGTGGCCGCCGACGGCCAGGGAGGCGCGAGCTGGACGGTCTAAGGGGAGTGCCAAAAGGGGTCGGCCCCCTCTTGCTGGGGCCTGTATACACCTTTCAACTCCCACACATCACCCCTGCCCCCATACTCCTCCCCCCTCCCGTCGCCACCGTGCAGCATCGTGCGGAAGGAGAAGCGGCGGGAGCAGTTGGCCGGCCTGATTGAGGGGGGAGACGATGATGATGAGGAGGAGGAGGAGGGTTCTGGCAGCGAGCGTGCGGCGAAGCTCAGTGCCGTGGTGGTGGCGGGCGGCATCGACTTTGACAGCCCGCAAAAGTGAGGGGCCTTCACGCGGCAGCAGCGCCAGCGCTCCCGAGCAGGCCGGCGGCTGAGCCCACGAGGGGCGCTCTGCCTCTGTCTGGGGAGCTTGGCGGGCACCCCTGAGGTACCATGCCAGCGGGCCTGCCCAGTGTTGGCCTCCCACTGCAAGCTGCCATCCGCAGGGCGCAAGGCACTTTACTATGGTGGCATCGTTACACATCCGTGTTGGTGAAGGCGTGGGTCTCGTTTGTGATGCGGCTGCTTCTCATTCTTTCCATGGCGCACCTGGATTCTGCCAAGCGCGTTTGGTAAGCCCGACTCCAGAACATTGCACTTTACATTGTCAGTTGAAAATGGCTGCCGTGGATGTAAGCAGGAGTGCTCATGTTGAAGCATATGCAGAAGGATTGCACTGCTGGGATGACCGCAGCAATCGAAAGCAGACTGCAAGCGCTCACCAGCGCTGGTGAGCTAGCATGGCCAGCCCAGCTGCGGAGAGGTGAAGACAGCCAGGCAGTGCAGTCAGGCAGTGCAGCCGGGCAGAACGACAGTCAGTCAGAACATTCGCCATCTCTGTGAACGCTAGGCAAGGGAGAAGGCGGGAGAAAGGAAAACGTGCCCAGTGAGGCACTGCTTGGCGTAAGTGGTTCAGGCATGAATAGAAGCTGTCCTGAGGCGGCCGCGGGCCCAGCAAAGCCTTGGACGGGCAGGGCCGGCATCTCCCCTGAAGGGCTCTGCAGCTGCCGGCCCAGGCAGGTTCACAATGGCGGCCCCGTTCATGCTCTGCTCAACTCCTGACGAGGTGCGCTAGCGAGGGGGGTGGATGGGTGATGGAACACTGGGCAAAGCGGGGCCTTGGAGTGGGGGGCCGACAGGTGCCTTGGACTGCGCAGTCCAAGGGCATGGGAGGAAGGACGTGAGGTGCCACGAGGCATCGTCCCGTTGGTCCCCGAAACGCACGCAGGGGGAGCGTTGAAGGAAGTTGCAAGCGTGATGTTCTGATTGAAAAAATGGGCAGAAATGAACTGTGTTGCGCGATATGGCGCTGAGGGTACAATTTAGAAGGGTAGTCGTCAACAGAGGGGCACAGGACGCGGCCGACGCGCCCTGTCACTGCAATGGGCCTCAATGCCCTGCAGAAGGTACACAGACATATATGGGTGTGCTGCGGATGCCGCCGAGGCCTCCTAGCAATGTTAGCACCGTCCGTGCCACCTGGGGCAAACCCTTCACACCACGCCAAAGCCGCGCTGGTTGGTTGAAGTGCAGAAGAAAGCGCTCCAGTCCCAACATGGTGCCAGCAGCAGGCCGCCCACCAGGCACATGTTGGGGCTGCCGCCACCCAGGGTGCCCCACCAAATGCTGTCATACATGGTCGCCTGCATGCCGCGCAGTGGTTGCAGTCCGGCCTGCCAGCGCTGCTGCTGGTGGTGCTGAAAGAGCCGGGCCTCGGAGACGGCGTGCATCAGCAGGGGCACCTGCATAGGTATGCGCAGGGGAACAGGGCCAGCTGGCTTAGGGGCAAAAGGGCTGGCGCAGGAGACGTGGCTGGCTTGCAAGGGCGACAGGCGGCGGCCGTCTGTGTTGATCGGTGACTGATGCCTGCTCAATTTCCCCCCCGTTTTGCTCTGAGCCAGTCTGCACATTAGTGCACGGTCCTGTCCCACTTACCAGCACGCCCAATCCCAGTCGAAAGAAGGTGAGGAGAGTGACGCACTCGCCCATGGGGTCAGCCTTGACAGCAGGAGCAAAAGGTAAGGGCAGCAGGTAGCTGAGATAGCTGAGCGCGGTGTAGATGTGGTGTGTGTGTGCACGTGCCGACGGGTGCGCCAGCGGGGCGGCAGCACAGATGGTGGGGTGGAAGGGCCAACTGCTGACCGCAACAGCCGCCTGCACGGCAGCGCTCAGGCTGCAAGGATGGCAGGCAGAACGAGGGCTTTACGTTGCATGGCAAGTTGCACTGATGCATGCAGTCAGTGCCATGGCAGCGGGCAGCGCCGCACAACAAGGGGCGCCAGCAAGGCACATGGCACCCACCTGAGGCGCATCCGCATAGTGAAGCCAAGGGCAGCCATGCCGACCGCCCCGCTGGCAAGCAGCAGCAGGGCTGCATGCATCGCCAGCGCACAGAGTGCGTGCCAATTGGCCAGGGAGGTGCTGCTGCTGCTGCTGCTGCTGGCATCCTCCCTGGCTGCCACAGGGGAGTCGCCCAGCAGGAACACTAGTAGTTCCGGTCCAAAATGCACAGCCCGTTTTGTTAGGGAAAATCACCATGCACAGCCAGTTATGCACATTC
>JAPTJF010000679.1:0-21561 GCA_029339195.1 Micractinium sp. NFX-FRZ
TTTTTTAGCCCCCCCCCCCCCCCCCCCCCCCCCCCCCCCCCCCCCGTCCCCACGCACCCACCCACCCACCCACCCAACCTGGCTGCAGCTGTGGAGCGACACCCAGTACACTGAGCGGGTGATGTACCTGTACGGCACCAAGACGCGCATCGCCTGCCAGAAGAGCGACCTGCGCTGCGGCAACTCGGTCATGCACGTCATCGTGGACCCAGAGGTGGGGAGAAGGGGGCTAAATGTGACAAGATACAAGGTTACACCTGCCCATGTGTCCGTTTGAAATGGTTTATTGGTTGAAGCTGGGCTCCTGGGCTCGTGAGGCTGTTTAGCTTTGGGTGGGCAGCTCCCATCTTGCGCCTCATCAATGGAACCAGCTGTGGTGGGGCAGGATGGCTGTGGGAAGGACTTGTAAGTGGCGGCTGGGCTGCCGGATGGTAGGGACGGCGGGACATGCAGCAAGTCACTTGAGGGCGGTATTGGGCTGGCATTGGGTTGTTATCCAGGCAGCAAACGCTGGCATAGTGCTGGGGGACGCAAGCTCTGAAGCGCCCGCCTGCTTACCGCCATGGCTGCAAGTTCTCATCAATTTGCGTCCCTTCCGCCTCTGCTGCTGATGATAATGCAGATCCCCACTCAGAGGAAGTGAGTCCATCAGCCGGGCCCGTGGTGCCCCCCCACACCACAATGTCAACATCCCTCCACACCCCGTGACACCCCTGCATGCCCACTTCCATCCGACCGACAACCCACACCAAGGACCCATTGCAGCTTTTGACAGCCGCCTGCAGCTCGCAATCCCACAGCTCGCAATCCCACAGCCACTCGGCCAGTGCCGCGCAGTGAGTGCATGCGGGGGACGCCGCGGGCTGGCCAGCAAGCGACCGTCAGCGCGCACGTTGCGCAAGCAGCCTGTACTGGCATCGACCTGCCCGGCACTTCATCACTGGTGCGTGCCGCCCACGTCTCGCCCAGCTGCCGCTCATGCACTTCCAGCTGGGCAGCCACACTCTCTGCCTCAATTTCTTCCTCATTTTGACGCGCTGACGGAAATATGCAACATGTGTAACCGCTGCGGGCCTCGCAAGTTGCGTGTGCGCCAGGGGGAAGGGGAGGCGCACAGCAGGTAACAGGAGGCGGCCCGTGCCTCCTGCAAGGCATCCACCACTGGCAACATGGGCCTGCTGTCGGATCACTGCTTTTAAGGTCACAAGAGGCAGTATATGTGGGCGAGAAGGCAGACCGCCAATGCGGCTGCTTACATGGCATGGTGCAATGGTCACACTTGGAGACAAATCATGGGGGGGTGGGGGGGACACGAGTCTGACCGCTTGGTGTGCTACGGGCCCTGCCGGCATGCCGCTTGCCCATGTGACCAGGACAAAAGTGAGGGGAGAGGGCTGCTGGATGAATCAGGAATCGGGGTGGTGGAGGCGGGAAGCGCGGTGTGTACTGCATAGCTGCCCCCTGGATGGGGGGGCCCAAGCCGGCAGTTCATCGCATGGGCAGCTGCGGGAGGAGGCCTCTCTGTTCTCAACGTCTTTGTGAGGACTTGTCACCTCAGCAGCGGTTGGTCCACCGAGAAGCGGTGCCACGTCGTCCAAGGCCACACGCACCATGTAGCCTTTGGTAGAGCGGTCTCAGATCAAGGCGACTGCAGGTCATCCAGCAGCTGGTCCGCCAGGCTGCCCTCCTCGCTGTCGGGCCCGGCGGCGGCGCTGTAGTCGGGGCGGGGGATGCCACACTCGTTCTTGGAGGGGCGGTCGCTGCGGGGCAGCACATGGGGGCAGGGCGGGGGGCAGGCAGGCGGGGGGGTGAGCTGGTGTGTGGGGGGGCGGGGCTGGGAGCCTGCTTGCGGGGGAAGGTGGCGCACGCTGAGCGCACTGGTTTGCGACAATGCTGGTGCGTCTCATGCGGAGCAAGATCGCGGGGAGGCAGCCTGCAACCCATGTCAGCTGGGGCCCCCGCAACCATACACAATCATGCCACCCCCGCAACTGCACACCCAGCCTCTGCCGGTCGGTGGGCCTCCCTCACCCCAGGAAGCGGTTGGTCTCGGTTGTCTCGGTAGGGCACTCGTCCTCGGACTGAGACCTGCAGGGGGGGGGCACAGAGAGGCGGTGTGCAGGTCAGGGTTGGCAGAATCAGGGGAGGCGGAGTGTGTGTAACGGACCCAATAGTAAACCCTTCCAAGCCAACGGAGCGCAACAGCCAAGGATGCGTATGGCTGGGAGGATGGGTGGGCCTCTGCTGTCCACCTCTGGCAAGACCGTCTGCTTTTCCGCCTGTGCCAGGCTGGCGCCAGCTCACCACGTGTTCTTCATCAGCTCCACATACACAAAGCCGTACTCGCACACAGTCTTCTCCTCGGTCACTGCACCCATTTAGCGCAGGGTTTGGATGTGATGTGACGTGAGGTGAGGTTGGGGGGTGAGGCTCAGGGCGGGCGGTGGGGTGCGGGTGGACCGCGAGTAATGCAAGGAGCCAAGCGCATGTTGGGCTGAGGGTAGCGCTGCAGGCCTGTGAGCTTCCCGGGGTGGCTGGGGCGCCGGCAGCTGGCTGCTGCCCCTTCTATGACCCGCCTCACCCTCGCCGTTTGAGTCGATGACCTTGATGTTGGCCATGGCCAGGTAGGAGCCTGCAGGCGGGGAGGGGAGTGGGGCCGATGTGATGTGGCGCGGTGGGGGCGAGGGCGGTGATGACGTGGCATGGTTGGGCGAGGGCACGATGCTGCATGGCAGGGCGCAGAGCATGCAGAGCAGGGAACGCTAGCGCACATTTTGAATGTGCCCGCAAAGCAGTGGGGTGCGAGTGGGGTGGTAGGTGGTGGGCCGTGCTGGGCTGCCAGGCTTGTATTTGCCTCTCCGGCGCTGCTCCTAGCTAGGCACAGGAGGCAAGGAGCAGGCAAGCAGGCCACTCACCGGGCTTCGTCCCGCACTCCCAAGACGTGTAGGAGGCTGCAGGCAGGGGGGGGGGGCGGGGGGGAGGGGCGCAGGCAACTGTGAGTTTGGACGCGCCACGGGTCGCAAGTGCGGCCTGCATAAGGTGCGTGGAAACAGCGCACGCGCTGGCGGCCGCTGTCAGTGCTGCGCCTCCTTGGCAGCCTCTGTCCTTAAACCGCCCCGCAGCACCCCTCCCCCCCACACACAAGCAACCCCTCTTGCAGGGCCCGGCCTGCTTTCCTCCCTCCCTCCCATCCCTCCCCGCTCACCAATCTCGGTGAACACGCCGCCCTCCTCGCCCACAGAGGCAAAGGAGTAGTTGCCGTCCTCGGTGAGGCCCATGGTGATGATGCGGCTGCTGTTGAAGTCCTGCAGGGCAGCAGGGGTGGCAGGCAGGCAGGGGCGGGGGTGTCAGCGGGCTGGACGGCCAGCCAATCCCGGCAGCCAGCTAGCTAGCGTGGGGTTTGCGCCCGACACGGGGATGGGATCACCCCTGGCTTGGCGTGTCCCCACCCGCCCTCCCACCCCTGACTACGCACCCAGTGGTAGGAGGGGCCGTTGAGGAAGGGCGGGCCGCCGAAGTTCTTGAATGGCTTGGAGGGCAGGGCGGCTGCAGGGGAGGGGTCAGAGGAGGGGGTGGGATGGTTGCGCAGGAGCCAGGTGCTGGCAGGTAACGCGATAGATAGTAATCACAGCCTTTTACTGGACTGCCAGCAGCAACAGCACTGAGGTGGCAGGGCAGGCGGGGAGGCATGAGTGGGGCAGCAGGGAGAGGAGCAATATGTGACCGTCCGTGGGCGAGGGCGCGAGGTGCAAGCATTCAGGCAGCGAGGCAGCCAGCGATGCCCCGAGCAAGTCTCATTGCCAAGACGGACAACAGATGGGCGGCCTGCCTGGGGGAAAAATGCCAGCTGTGCGACCTCCCCCCCCTCTGCCTGCACCCGCTGCCGAGCTGGCCACACGCACCTGCGGCAGACGCGACGAGGCACGCCGCCAACGCCAGCAGCAGCGCAGAGCGTTGTGTTGCCATCTGCAGTAGTGTGAGGAACACATCCAGGCATCCTTTTATGGGTCTGCAGGGGAGCTGCAGGGCGCCTTGGTGCCAAGTCCCTGTGACCGCAGGCTGGGTGCGCAGGGGCGGCGCACCGGCGGGGGGCGCAGCTGGCACCGCAGTCAGGCGCGGCCCCCTCTCCACCCGCCGTGGCACCGCGTCATCGGCGGTGCAAGCCCCACGCTGAGGCTCTGGGAGCAGCGGGAGCAGAGAATCGACTGTGGCCGCTGGGTGCCGCTCACCATGCGGAGGCTCGGGAGCGGAGTGTGGCGCTTGGGCTGAGACACTTGAATCCTGCAACAGAACGCGCTCTCAATTGTAAGAATCAAGGCGCCGGGGCGGCTGCAAGCGTCCCGCGGGACCTTCGTTCCGAGCGGCGATACCTCGCGACACACAGACGCGGCGGCTTGCCTGTTCTGCTGGCTAGCGCGTGAATGTCAGTTTCACCGCAAGGTTGATCGGCAGCTACGAACCGCCGGCAATTTCGCCTCCTCATGGAGGCCGTGCATCGCCAACCTGGCGGCCCCCGCTGGCAAGGCACCAGCGCCACCCAGTTGTAACCATCAGCCTGGAGTCTTGAACAGTAGGCCTGTACGCATCCACCTGATGTCCTGTGGAGTTGCGTGCTTTACATCAGCATGCATGGTTTGGGTGCGATACGACACAAAATCGGGTACATTCAGTTCCGTTGCAAGGGGGGGCTGCACGGCAGCGTGCAGCACAGCGCCGGGGGGCACGGCCGGCACCTCTACGCACGCCGGCGCTCTACCGCAGCTGGGTGGGTGAGGAGACGAGGCCAGAGGCCTCCAGCCCGATTTTGGAGATGTCGCCCACGGGGCTGACCTGGCCTTCGCACTCGGGCTGGAAGCGCGCCTTGGTGTAGGGGTCCTCCACAAACTGCGGGCAGAGGGGCAGGCAGTACACGCCGTACATGTTGAGGTGCAGGGGGCGGTATCACAGAGTGCGACAGGGCAGTGCACAATGGAGGCGGATGCGTGCCTTCCTGTTGGACGCACACGGGGCAGCACAAGGAGAGGAGGGAGGTGCACAGAAGCAGGGCAGTAGGGCAGTTGTAAGCACGTGCATGCCCCCACTTCCTACACATGCCACGCCGACCCGCCCCTTGGCTTGGCTCTGTCCCGACACTTTGCAGCCCCATCCCGCCCCGCCCCCACCTTGTTTCCGCGGTAGATGGGGGTGAAGGTGAGGGAGCAGATGTCAAAGGGGTTGCGGGCATCGTAGTTGAGCTGCTCCGCGTCGGTGGGGGTCTTCTCGCACGCAGCCAGCACCTGCCGCGCCTGCGCCGCCATCTGCAGGCGGGGCCAGGGGAGGGGAGGGAGGGAGCGGCAGGCGTGGGCGTGGGCATTTGTGAGGAACGGAGGCAGGGTGGGTGTCACACCTGGGGCAGGGAGTGGGCTGCGGGTTCCTGCAAGCCCTGTGTGCCAGCTGGCGGGCGTCCCTCACAAGCACAACACCACCAAGCACAACCCCACGGGCCCAAAGGCATCTACACACACAACCCTCCCTCCCTCTCGTCGGTGTGCAGCATGTTTCGATACTGATGGTGGAGTTGCCCCACCCCGCCCACTGCCACAAGTACACCTCACCCCCAGCCCCTTGACCCCCCCCTCCCCACCTTCTCGTCGGGCTGCAGCTCCAGCAGTCGGCGGCAGAATGTTGCGCAGGTGTTGAAGTTGCGCAGCTTGAAGAAGATGGACATGGCGGAGCGCAGGGAGAGGGCCAGGTGCACGCGCTGCAGGTGGGGAGGTGGGGAAGGTGGGGTGGGGGTGGCAGGCGGAGGAAAAGGAGGGAGGTTGGTGGGAGGCAAGGGAGTGGCGAGGGGGAGCAGGGGTGGGCCATGAAGGAGGGCCAGGGGCAGTTGAGGCCAGGCAGGGAGGAGCAGGTACGCAGGCGAGGGGCTCGCAAGCATGCACGAGTTTAGGCATGCAGCAGGGCCCACCACTTCCCCACGTCCCTCTGTGTGCCCCGCTCTGTGTGCCCCGCTTAAGCCCTGCTAGCCCTCCCGCTTCCCACCTGCCCACCCACCCACCTGCAGGTTGCAGTGCGTGAAGTACGCGGCCAGCTCAGCGACGCGCGCCGGGCTGTCCTTGATCTCCCGCCGCTTCAGCTCGATGCGCAGCGCAATGTTGTAGTCGCTGCGGGCGGAGGGAGGGGGGGGGAGAGAAGGTGAGGGGTGTGGTCCGGCCATGGGAAGTGACACTTGACGCACTGTTTTGCACGAAGCGCAGGGGCCCAAGGAGGGGAAGAGGGTGCGGGGGTGGGAAGAAGTGAGGAGGCAGCAAGGGGCAGGCCAAAGATGGTGGCCACACCTTTTTTTTGACAAGGTGAAAGCATTGCTCTGGGGCCAACTAAACAATGCATGCCCGCCAGCCCGACCTACCCCACGACTCCACCTCCAGTCTCCGCATCCGGCCATGCGCCGCCTTCCCCCTGCCCTCACTCGCACCGCAATGCTGACCAGTTCCAGCGCCTCATCCGCATCAAGCCCCAAACCTTGCAAACACCTCCTCCCTCCCACCACCTGCCCCCCTGGCCCTGTCACTCACCGCGCGATGGTGACCAGCTCCCGAACCTCGTCCGCCTCCTTGCGTGACTCCACCACCAGCAGGGGCACGATGTGCAGGATGGCATTGAACAGGCGCAGGGCCTCGCTGCGGGGGGCGGTGAGGGGTGAGAGAAGGGTGGAATGGGGTGGGGCATGAGGGTGAGAGCAGTTGTGAGCAGGAGACCCAGGTGCCTTAACAGGGGTCATGGTTCCGGCAAGAACAGGGGCGGTGCAGATGGAGCGCGCTACGCAGGGGGGCACAGGTGCACACGACCCTGCCACGAGCCTGCTCCCTGCCCTCTCTCCTGCCGTGCCCCTCCCACCTCCAAACCAGCCCTGCCCCCTGTTGGCGTCCCCCTCACCTGAACTTGCCCTCCGTCACCGTGCGGTACGCCTTCTTCAGCTGCTCCTCCAGCATGGCCAGCGTGTAGATCTGTTGGGGCAGGGGGCAGGGGCAGGGGATGGGGTGGATGGGGTGCGGTAGGGAGGGGGGGTCAATGGGGAGAGTGCTTTGGCGACACTGGGTGTGTCAGAGCATACAATGCTAGGGGTGGGTGGGCAGCGTGCGCACCGGTGCCTGCTCCTCCTGGGATACAGGTGGCTCCCCACTATCTCCTGCCCACTATCTTCTGTGCACGTCCGCCAATCCACCCTGCTACCACCCCACTGGCCTCATGCCAGCCCCCCGGCCCTCCACCTCCCGCTCTCCAGCCGCCCCTCACCAGCGCGGGCGCGGAGGGCTCCTGCTTGGCCGCATCCGCCGCCCAGCTGCGGTCGATGGCCGCCACCAGTGAGGGCAGGCCGGGCAGGGCGGGCAGCATGGACTGGCTGCCCTGGTAGACCTCCATGAAGTATGGGCGCAGCGGCTCGAAAGCCACGATGCCCGCTTGCCTGCAGCGACGGGGGGGGAGGAAGAGTGGAGTGGTGGGGGGTGAGGGGACGCGTGACGGGGGTGCACCTCTGTGAAGTGGGGGGCGTAAGGGGCTCGAAACCACAGTGCCAGCTGGTGAGAAGGGAGGCAGCCACAGGGTTGTGAGAGGGGGAAGGTGGGCAGCGGAGCTGCGCGGAAGACGCCGGGCGGCAGCAACCCGGCCGACTGACAGTGTGCCAGCATTGTAGTTCGCTCCACCCCAACTCCTCCCCAGGGCCACACCACAGAGCCCCCCCAGGCCTCCACCCCGCCCGCGCAGGGCTCACCGCGTGAGCAGGCGCATGGCGGTGTCAAAGGCGCCCGCCGCCACCTGCTCCGCCGCCAGGCTGCACTTGCTCTGCCACCGGTTGACGGCCGACACGCCGGGGGTGGGGGCCACAAACTGGGAGGACTCGCCGGTGGCGGCCGCGCTGGCTGCCACCTCAGCGGCCACGTCAGCGGGGATCTCCAGATCTTCCATCTCCCAGCCGCCGCCTTCGCCGTCCTCCTCGCCTTCCACGCCCTCCAACCCGCCCTCGCTGCCGCCTGCAGGGGGCGGGGAGCAAACCAAGGGGCATGCGGCAGAGTGGGTGGTGAGGACGGCTGGCTGGGAATGGGTGGTGGAAGCGGATGGCACGGTTGCGAGCAGCCAAGCACGGCTGCATGTGTGGCAGGTCCACACACATACACCCTCTGCCTTAAGGCCGACGAGTCCACGCCCCTGCCCCGCAATACTGCAAAAGCCCGGTGTTCTCACTCACCCTCCTCGCCGCCGCCGCCAATGCCCAGGTCGTCCTCTCCCCACCCCGCCCCCACATCCCCCAAGTCCATCTCCTCCATGGCTGCAGCAGCAGCCGCCGCCGCGGCGCCAGGGGCGCCCTTGGCGCGCTCCGAGTCTGCAGGGGGCAGCACATGGTGGGGCAGCTGTCAAGACATAGTGGGCGTTTGACAAGGGGCGGTAACAGCGACACCGCAGCAGCAGCCCCACAGCGTCCCTCAGCTTCCGGCGCCACGTCCAAAACCTTCACTCGGCTGAAGCCATGGGTGTGTGCGAAGCGGTCGCAGCAGCAGCGGCGCTCAGCCACCTGCCCGTCCCCCCGCCCCCAATCCTCGCCCCCCGCCCACCCTTGGTTGCCAGGGTCTCGAAGAAGCCCTTGGACACGGTGAGCAGCGGCCAGTTGTCCTCCCGCATGATGGGGGTGGGCGGCTGCAGCAGGTGGGCTGCAGAGGGGCAGCGGGGGGGGAAGCAGGCAGGGGGAGATGGTGAGGGGGCAGGAGCGGCGGTGTGCGGCGCGTGAATTCACGGGCAGAGCACGGTGCAGCGCTTGGCAGCGTTCGGCACAAGAAACCACCCCGCCGCCCTTCACGCTCCTGCCTGCGGCACCATCCCGCCCCGCGCCCTCACCGTGCGCCGTGTCTATCTGCGGCCGCAGCTCCCCCAGCTGCTCCCCCAGCCGCTCCGCCTCCTCCACCAGGCCGTGGGTGGCGGCGGTCACGTAGGCCAGCGAGATCTGGCCTGCAGGGGGCGGAATAGGGTGGAAGGAAGCAAGGAGCGAGGGACATTGAGTTCAAGGTTATACAGGAACCGTGGGTGGAGGCGGTTGTGTGGGTCAGCGAGGTGTGGCCTGCAGAGGGTTCAGTTAGGGTGGCAGGGTGGCAGGGGATCAACATGCTGCTGCCGCGCTCCTCCCGTCATCCTGCCTGCCTCCTCAGCGCGCAGCAGCGTCCACACTCTCGACCCGCCCCGCCCTGCCACAACAGCACAAAGCACAGCCCCGCCCCGCCACAGCACAGGAACACAACCACGCTTGCCTGCCTCCTCCAGTATGCGGCAGCGCTCGCGCGCGTCCCCCAGGTAGAGCGCGTTGTGGAAGCGCCCCATCACGTCCCCCCGCATGTCGGCAATCTTCAGCATCTTGGCCAGGCGCTCCAGGTTGCCGGTGATGAGGTACAGGAAGGAGAGGCCTGCACGGCAAAGGAGGAGAGGGGGAGGGGACGGAGAGCGGGGAGGGGTTGGGTGAGGTGCCAGGCAAGAGGAGTTGGGCAGGGCAGCCTGAGCAGGGAATGCAAGGGGCCGCCGCGAGCGCCGGCCGCACACGAAGCCAGGCAGGCGTGCAGGCGCATCACTCCCACAGGGGGCAGACAGGCATGTGCACTCACGCTCGTAGTTCTTGGTCTTCTGGTAGCTGAACTCCACGATTTGGTGGTTGCCCTGGCGCAGCGCCTCCACGCCCAGGCGGTACCACGTCTCCTTGTCGTCCAGCTCCTGCAGCACATGACCACACCATACCCGGAAGCAAGGGTGGGTGCATGTCCCGAGATGAGTGCCGGCCGGCGGGCAGGCAGCCGTGCAACCAAAACCCCACCCCGTTGTTGCCCAGCCCGCCGGCCAGCCAAGCATCTAAACGCACGAAAATCCTTCAAACACTGCCCTGCTAATGACCAAATCATGAGTGCCCCCTGTTCTCCCCACCTGCGCCGACTGCAGCGCCACCTCGATGTTGCCGCACTCCACCGCCAGGTTGAAGCGGATGCGTTCGTCCTGCACAAAGTGAAGGGCCACCTCGGGGTACCCCTTCTCCTGCAGCACGGGAGGCAGATGGGAGGGGGGTGCACACACGGGGGGCAGTGAGTGGGTGGGTTCGAGGCGGGCGTCGGGGATGCGCTCGTCGCACACACACAAAGTGGAGCCCCATGTCGTGGCAGCCCGGAGGCCTGCAGGCGGGGAGGAGCAAAGAGTGCCACCCCGAAAGGCAGGCAGGTGGGGGAGAGCGAAGCGGTGGGGAGAGGAAGCAGGATAGTGCCTGCCACTCTGTATGTGGGGCACTAGGGCAAACGCTGGGGTGGTGGCCTTCCTGCCCACTGCACACCCCAGCACAACCCCATCGCCGTCAGGGCACAGCCCACAAGGCCGGCAGGCAGCGCATCACCCAGCCGCACCTGCAGGTATGCGATGATGGCCTGCCCGCACAGCTGGTTGTTGCGGATCATGCCCAGCACGGCGTCGTACTTGCGGTGCATCAGCGCCAGCTTGAACATGTACTCGCTCGTGTCAATCTGCGGTACAGCGGGCGGGGCGATGCGAGCAGAACAAGGCTGGGTGGTTTGTTGGTGTTGTTCTCTGTATGCGAGGCGGCGGAAAGGGGTGCATGGTGAGGGTGTGTACAGGCAGGTGATTGGGGGCTTTGGGATGACGGACGAGCAGGGAGCAATGAGCGGCAACATGTGTGCAAAAAGCATCCAGGCAGGCGGGGCCGCCGCATCTGCTTGCCACAAGCGAACATCCCCTCCCTAGGCCTCGCCTGTATCTGGCGCGGCTTGGCCTCGCGGTCCAGGCAGAACACGGTGGTGCCAAACACCTGCGGGGGGTGGGGTGGGGGGGGTGAGAGGCGGGGGGTGGCAGCAGGTAGGCAGAGTTAGGAGGAGCGCAGGTCAGGGCGGGCGGGAGCGTCACGGAGCAGCACAGGGGGCACGTACGCCCCGCACCATGTCACGTGCGCTACCTGCACCCCCTCGTCCCGACCCTGGGGGCAGCCCCACTGCCCACATCCCCCGCCCCACCCCCAGGCAGGCAGGCCGGGCACCTTTGTGAGGTAGACGGGGACGTCCAGCGTGCGGATGATGCCGTGGTCGCCGTTGGGCAGGCAGTACTTGATGTGGTTCAGCGTGGTGTACACCAGCACGCCTGCGGCGGTTGAGGAGGAGAGGAGCGGGGCTGCTGACTGCTGTAGTACAGGCAGGGGACACACTCGGCAGCGAGGCGCCAGATCTGCCTGCCCGCCTGCCTGCTGGTGCACACAGCTTCTCCGGTGCACACAGCCTAGCGCCATTCACGCCGCTGTTCACGCGCTCGACCACAGACTGCACAGCGCTTTTCCACCCCGCGCACCGTTGTCGTCCCAGGCGGCGGACTTGACGCGGATGGTTTCGTGGATGGTCACTGAGTTGCCCAGCTTCTTGTCGGCCACAACAATGGCGTGCTTGCTGCAGGTGGGTGGAGGGATAGGCACATAAGCTTGCGGAGTGGGGGAGGTGGGGGTGGGGTGCAGCAGGCGTGGGCTGCTTTGCGCCGCAAACACGGAGCATTGTCTTGGCATCCTTGTCACGACCATGCTGCAGGCCCCGCTGCGCCTCACCAGGGCAACATGCGCTGTATGCGCTACGCGTAGCGGGGTTCACCAACCCACTCACCTGGCCCCCTTCCCCCCTCCCCCAGGCCCACCCACCTCAGCAGCGCCACGCTCGACATGTCCCCGCTCCACACCGCATACTTGATGGGCGGCGTGGACAGCTCAGCCACGGTGCTGCGCTGCTGCACGTCAAACAGGGCCACCTGCAGGGGGGAAGGTGCCAGGGCGGGGGCGGGGGAGGCAGGGGCAGGGGCCCAGGTGGGGTGGGGGCACTGGGTGGGCTGTCCGCCCATCATCGGCAGGGCAGGGTGAAGGCTGCCCTGACACGGGGTGAGAGCCTCCCTAAGCGATGTCTGCCGGCTGTCTCCTCCCGAATCCACAACCTGCACAGCAACACAATGAGGCATACTGGCGGCAGCCTGACTCTGCTCAGCCCAGCCCAGCCCCCCCCACCTTCTCCTCTGAGCGGCACAGCAGCATGCCAGTGCCGGCGTAGAAGATGTTGTCGGTGGTGGGCAGCGGGGAGGTGACCTTCTTGGTGACCTGCAGGCGGGGCGGGGCGGGGCAGGCAGGGCAAGGTGCGCTTAATGCCAACATATCTCATCACATTGTCGGGAATACTTCTGTCGTCGGGGGGCACGGAGCGCTGCGCCTACGGCAGGGATCAACTCCTGCCCCCACCTTCATCGCACCCCCTACCACCACACCCCAGAGATTGCCATCCAGCAGTCCACAAGAAGAAGACTCCTCCATTCCCCACCCCTCCCCACCTCGTTGGCCAGGTCCTTGATGATCAGCTGGTTGGCCGCCTTGTCCAGCACAGCAAAGCGGTTGCGCGCGATGAACACGGCGGCGGCACTGAAGCCGCGCTTGGCGTCCTGCAGTGGGGTGGGGGTGGGGGTGGGTGGGACGGAGGGAGGATGGGTTGGGGTGCAGGCAGTACTGGTTGGGAGCCGATGGGAAGGCAGATCAGGAGAGCGCGTCCGGGCGAATCGCGAGCTGGGCGAGTTGGGGTGGGTGATGCAGGAAGCGGGCCTGCCTCAGCCTGCCTCAGCCCACCAAAGGGAGCACAACACCCCCCTGTGCAGCGCCCGCTGCTGCCTGCTCACCGGCGCCACCTCGCGCCCCGCCGCGTCCTTGGGCACCGCGTACAGCTCGTAGCTGCCGCCCTCCACGTCGGTCTGCACCAGCACCGCGTTCTCCGCCGGGTTGTAGGCCAGCGCGCGGGGGCCTGCAGGTGGTGATGGTAGTGGGGTGGAGAGCGGTAATGTTGGTGAGTCGGAAAATGGGTGTAAGAATGCGCAGCGAGGTAGGCTAGCATGCAAGGGCATTTGCAGGGTGTGTGGGAGGGCGGTAGAGCGAGCAGGTGGCGGTTGATAACGAGTGCTCACAAGAGCAAAGACGCCCCTGCCGGACAGCGCTGCTCACACAGAAAGCCGCCCTCCGATGGCATGCCCGCACATCAACACCTATATCTGCCCACCCACCAGCCACCTCCCCACCCGCACTTTTGATCAACCCGCTCCACCAAGGCTGGCACACACCCTGGTTGTACGCTGCGGCGGGGTTGCGGCGGATGGCCACCAGCGGGTTGTCCCGCTGCGAGGCAAAGTCGTAGCAGCGGATGTAGCGGTCCTTGATGTAGTACAGCTGGCCGCCGTGGGCCGCAAATGCGGGGCGCTCACGCTCCAGTTTGAACACAATCATGCCGCTGCCGGGTGGGGGTAAGGGCAGAGGGAGGTTGTGTGTGTGTTGGGCAGGGGTGACAGCACTGGGGTGGAGGCATTGGGTGGGGGTCCTGTGTTACGGAACTGGTTGTGCCCGCACTGTGCACCACGCTGCCGCAATGAAGATGGTGCAGGGTCCTGCGCCCGCCCGCCCAGCCAGCGCCCGCCCCCACCTGTCGTGCCCCGCCGCCAGCAGGTTGACCTCGGGGTGTGCGGTGAGGATCCAGAAGCGGTCGTGCTCGCGGCGGAAGGTCTGCAGGGGGCAGATGGGGGCACAGGGCCAGGGTGGGCGGCAGGGCAGCCAGCATGCACAGCGTGTGTAGACATGGCCCGAGATGTGAGCGTCTGGCTAGCATGTGCGCTGGACACTGGCAAACCGAGCGCGGGAACGCAGGCCAAGGGGATTCCCGCCTGTGCATGCACATGCCAGGCCGCCTCACTGCTGCCCCTCCAGTGCTCTTACCACATCACCCCACCCTGCCCGCCCGACCCACCTGCACCCCGATGCGCTTGGACATGTCCCACACCCGCAGCGACTTGTCCTCGCTGTTGGACACAATCAGGTCCTGCCAGGGGGGAGGCGAGGGGAGACAGGGTGGGGGAGGGCAGGCAGCGCAGTGAGTCGGTGGGAAGATGAGATAGATGTGGGGGGAGACAGGAGGCACAGTTGCACAGTGCATGAGCATGTGGGTGGAAAGAGAGCAGGGAGGCAGGGATGGAGGAGGGCCGTCTAATTCTGCCCCCCCCGCAGGCAGTCAGGCGCCCCAGCCAGGCCTCAGCCAGGCCACCCCACACCCCAGGCCGCGCCGGTCCCGCACCTGCTTGGGGTGGAAGATGACGCAGGAGACGTTGTTCACGTGGCCCCGCAGCGTGTCCACCTCCCAGGCCTTGGTGTCTGCAGGGGCATGTGCGCACAGGAGTGCGATGGATGCTTGCAAGCAGTGTAGGTAAGCGAGATGTGGGCGGCAGCGAAGCATGGAGGCAGGCTGCCCCATTCCCCAGCAGCAGCATGCACGGCATACCAACCGCCACCCCCACTCCCCACCACAGCCGCACTCCACCCCACCCACCCACCGTTCATGCGCCACAGCTTGACCTGGCGGTCGTCGGCGCCCGACACGATGAGGGGCAGGGAGGGGTGGAAGGAGGCCCAGTTCACCCCCCGGTCGTGCCCCTCCAGCACATACTTGACCACAGCGTCGCCACCGCCAAACAGGTCGGCGTTCATCTGAACAGACAGACATGAGGAGGTGGATGGAGTGCAGAAGAAGGGTAACGGGTTCGGAACAGGGGCTGGTTAGGGGCACCCAGGGGCAAGCCTGATGATGCGAGTAACAGGTGTGGACATGGTATGTGAGGGGAGTACAGCTGCAACCCACAGCATCCCTGGCGCATGCATCCGAAGCGCCCAAGCCTCTCTCCCCGCCTAGCCCTGCGCGCTGCCATCCCACCCCTTCCCTGCGCACCTGCGGCAGGCGCAGCATGTCGTCGCCGCCGCCGGGCCCGCCGCCGCCGCCGGGCGCCACGCTCTTCTTGCGCAGGCCGCCAATGTCCCAGACGCGCACGGTCTGGTCCAGGGAGGCGGAGGCCACCAGGTCCTCCTTGGGGTGGAACTGGGCGCACATGACATAGTGGTTGTGGCCTGCAGGGCGGGGCAGAGCAACACGTGCGTAGCCAGGGTGAGGTGGCATAGGAGGAGGCGGTGATGGGTGAGGGCAGGTGATCCGCCCCTCTGCGTGCCGACGGCATCTGGGGTGCCATATCCGAAGCGGCTGCCCAGCCGGCCACATCCCTGGCCCCGCTGCCGCCCCTCCCCCCTGGCGCCCACGCACCCGTGAGGACTGCGATGCAGGTGCGCGACTGCCAGTTCCAGATGCGGATGGTCTGGTCGTCGGAGGCGCTCACAATCCTGCGCCCAGGCGGGCAGGGGATGCAGGGACGGGCAGCGTTTGTTAATGGGGCGGCTTGAAGGGGCGAGAGCGCAGCAGCATAGCAGCGACTGGACGGCCGGGTACTGCATCTGTGCCTGCGCCTGCAGCAACTACGTTACCATGGCCAAGCAGTGCCGCTACCCACGACACCCCCGCCTCACCATGGGTACTCGTGGTGGAACTGCACGGTGCGGATGTAGTCCAGGTGGCCCAGCAGCGTGAACAGGCACCTGGCACAGGGGGGCCAAGGAGGGGGTGGCAGCGGAGGGTATGGTGTGGGTAAAGGCAGAGCGCCGGCAAGCATGAGCATGATACCTGCAGCACAGCGCCAGGCGCCTGCCTCAGCATTGCCACAGCCCAGCCCCCATCTCCCAACTGCCCCTGCAGCAAGCAAGCGCCATGCCCCACTTGCCCCTATGGCGCCTGTCCCAGCTGGCGCCGGCTCTGCCGGCCCTGCGTGAGGCAAGTGGCCCGCGTGCCCACCTGCGCAGCTTGTAGTTCCACACTTTGATCTTGTAGTCGTCGCCGCCCGACACAAACAGCGGCTGGCTGGCGTGGAAGTGCACGCCGCGCACGGGGCCTACGGCAGCGGAGCGGGCATGCAGCGGCAGCAACGTAAGACGTGGGACGACGCGGAGCATGCGGCAGAAGTCCCTGCCGCCATACGTCACCTTCCACTGCACCACCATCAGGCACCTCCAGTATAATGCACTGATTTTCCAACCACGTCTAGGCTGCAGCCGCTGCCGCCCAAGAAACCGACTGTGCTCCCTCTGCATGCAGCTGCTGCTGCTGCTGCTCCGCGCCAAACTGCTCTCCCTGCTGTCTGCCTGCTCTCCCTGCTTGCTTCCCGCTGCTGCCGCTATGACTGCATCCAGGTACCAGGCTCCCACTGCTCTCCCCTGCCTGGCTGACTGACCGTCATGCTCATCAAAACGGTCGATGAGCGTGCCCATGCGGTAGTCCCAGAGCTGGATCACGCCGCTGTGCAGGCTGGCCAGGATCCATGGCCGCTTGGGGTGGAAGCTCAGCCCCTTGACGCGGTTGCTCTGCAGGGGCGATATCCACAGGCATGGAAGAATGAAGTGGGGCTGTGAGATGACAGGCATGCGGTCATACTATGACTGCCAGCTATGCAATCGCTCTGCACGTGTGCGCTGCACAAGCACTCCCACTAACACATGCAAAACGAGGCAACAGCAAAGCAGCGGCAGCACCATTGCCGAGCCCAGCACCCACCTTGGTCTCAAACTTGGTCAGCTGCAACGAAGGAGGATGTGCCATTACATGCAGGGAAGGAACCGCGCGCATGGGGATCAGTGAAGGGCAGAGCAAGAGTGGAGCCACTTGTTGCTGGCCAGCGTGGCGCATGTTGCACATGCGAGCCACGCAGCCAGCAGGCCCGATCTCTCACCATCTTTGCTGTGTACCTCTTTCTCGTGTGCCCTGAATGATCACAAACAACGTGTCAGGCTATGTAAGAAAGAGGCATGTGCCCCAGCGCAGCTCGTGATGCACTAACAGCAGCAGCAGCGGCGGCAAGCACAGCCGCTGGCGGCAGCAGGCAGACGGGGCAAAAGGCAGACGGGGCGGTCCCGCCAGGCGCCCTGTCGTAGCGCCTCATTGGCCAACAGCGACAAGCGTGGAGGTAATCAAGGCGGCGACCAGCAAAGCTTTGAGGAGGGAGGGGTCTGTTGCTGGGGCGATGGGCGCAGGTAGGCTGGCACGCCCCTCCCGGCCTGCTCACCACTGGCTCTACACCCCCTCCAGTCCACAGCAGCCGCCGCAGCGGCTAGGCACGCGCTCGATCAGGCGCGGCAAGGCGTGTGAAGAGCCGGTCGCTGTGGGCCCCGCCTGGCTCTGCACCCGTATCAAGGAGATCACTACAGTGAGGAGCGATCGGCCAGGGGGGCAGCCTGACATTCCCGCATGGGCGTGCTGTGCTGCGCTGGGCTGCAAGGACTGCCGTGCGTTCCTGTGCTTTTGAGTGTCGCTGCTGCTTTCCGGCACTCACACGCATTGCTAGTACACATGCACGCATACCCTCTCCCCATCTGACGCCTGCCTGGGCCTGGTCAAGCCAATGAAGCGCAGGGTGAGTGGGGGCCCTGCCATCGGATACAGAGGGGCTGTCCGCCTGCAGGGCGAACCTTACATGTAAGCCATGACGCCCCCAAATCGCCCCGCTGCCCGCAGTTTGTGCCGCCGCTGGCTGTCGGCGGCGCCAGCGCTGGCGTGGCGGGGAGCAAGCCGGGCACGGCTGCACACCGTCCATTTAAGCTGCCGGCGCTGGTCAAGCCGGCTGCATCCGTGGCGCCGCAGTCCAAAGTGTCAGAGCAGACAGAGTGCAGTGCCGAGCAGCAGGCGGGGCAGGTGCCGCTGCGGGTGGGTGCTGCCCACCAGCCCCCGCCAGCGCCTCCCAAAGTGCGGCTGCCAGGGCTGCGGGGCAAGAAGCGGCCTGCTGCAGATTCCGCGCCTGAGACTGCACCTGCCCAAGCAGCAGACGTGTACAGTGCATCCGCACTGGACGCTGCTTCACCAGCAGCCTGCAGCAGCGCACCTGTGCCAGCACCCAACGACAGCCTGGCAGATGGTGCGCCAGCACCCAACGACAGCCCGGCAGACAGTGCGGCTGTTGCAGCAACGGTGCACGAGCCAGTGCCAGCCCAGAAACAGCACGATGAGCTGCTGGCTGAGAAGGCAGCAGCTGCTGCGAGCTGGGAGGCTGTGGTAGCAGAGACGCCCGCCCAGCCGCAGGAGCAGGAGCAGCAGCAGCAGACGAGCGGCTCCCCACCAGCACCGGCGGCAGCGCCAGCACCCAAGGCGCTCGAGGGGTGGCGGGTGCAGCGACTGCCCTCCGTGCTGCCAGAGGACCTGCCGCCGCCACGCCCAGCTGCCGCACCCCTGCCAGCTTCCACCCAGCTGCTGGGTAAGCGCCTCTCATGTGGGTGCTGTTTACAGACAACCCTGCCTGTCTCCAACTGCCACCGCTCACCCCGACCCTTGCCCCTGCCCCTTTGCATCGCGCTTCACTGCTGTGCGTGCAGCACACCTGCCGCGTCTGCCGGCGGCAGCTGACGCCCTGGTGCCACTCTGCGACCCCTCACTGGGAGACCTGTCGGCAGTGGCACAGCAGCTGGAGGCCGCAGCGGTGCCTCAGGCCCTGCCAGCTGGAGCAGGAATCGGGGGCGGCACGGTGGGGGCAGGCGCAGCTGCGCATCAGGTGAGGGTGTGCAGGCCCTTGCGTGGACCTGCCTGCCTTCCCTGCAAGCTCTCGTGTCGGGCTGAGGGACACATGCCTGGCATCCTCGTGCACCCGCTCAACACATGCCTGGGCATTTCCATGAGCTTGCTCCCGCCTGCCCTTTCTTGCCTGCCCCACAGATGCTCCTGGCCCTGCTGGCGGCCCACCCGCTACCACCAGCAGCGGCGTGCAGCGGGCAGCAGCTGCTGCCACAGAAGCTGCCTGTCGCCGCCACTGCTGGCGCCGGCAAAGCCCTGCTGGCTGCAGCACCCGTGGGGGTGCCGCCAGCGGCTTTGCCGCCACGTGCACAGGCACAGGCACCTGGCAGCAGGGCAGCGACTGGAGCTGTGGCAGCGCTGCCGCCGCAGCAGCCACGCGTGGCAGCTGTGGCAGCAGTGCCGGCTGGGCATGCAGCTGACTCTGCTGCAGCTGGTGTGAAGCAACGTGAGCAGCAGCAGCAGCAGCACTGGAGCTATGCCACGCCCCAGCCGCTGGACGAGGCGCGCGTGCGGCGGGAGCTGGGGGAGAGCCAGCAGGTGCCGCTCTCCTACCTGCGCCGCCTCATCTACGCCTGACGCCCAGGGTGGAAGCTGGCCAGCGTGCATGCAGTAGTTACTAGTGGCCCGTGCATGGGAGGCACAGCGTATAGGCGAACGAGCATGTGGACAGTGTTACAGCAATCAATCATTCATTCTGCTTTCTCAAGGTGCTGTGCTCGCAGTAAAAAATGCAACAGCTTGTGTGCAAGGGGGAAATCGGGGCAAGCCGTGGCAGGGGACACATGAGCAGAGGGCCCTTCACTGCCAAAACAGGGGACAACAAAGAATAGCAGGGGCGCGCTGCAAGTGCAGCAGCTTGGATCAGGGCTGGACGAGGGGCCGGCCTCACTTGCCAGCGTTCAGAGCCTCACGCCCCTCCTGCACCTCGGTCACCAGCTTGCGCAGCTTGCCCGGGGGCATGGGGCCCAGCCTGTCAGATACAAGGGGAGGAGCGAGTGGGGAAGCAAGCGTCAAACATTTCCACACACAGAGCTGTGGGAGAGCGGGCACACACGTGTCCTTTTTTTTCTTGCACCCTGCGTGCTTGCCCTGCCGTGCTGCCACACAAGTGTCTGCCCGAGTGTTCGATGAAGAAGCTCACCCGTTGGACGCAAAGTGGGCGGAGATGGCGTCGACGACAACGTACACCTTCCGTGCCGAGGTGGCGCGCACGCTGCCGCCGCGCGCGTACTTGCTCACCCAGGCGGGCATCTCGGCCTTCAGCTCCTTGATCACCTGCGGCAGGTGGGGTGACGTGATACATGTTGAGGAGAAGACATTGAGATGACAAGAGGTGGTGGGGAGGCGTGTCGACAAACTATGGCAGGGGTGAGCTGGAGTTGGGAGGCAATGCAGCTGGGGGCGCAAAGGGAAGCAAGAGTGGGGGGCAGGTGGGCAGGCAGCTGCGGTAGAGAGCCAGGCTGGCATTGGCGCGCACAGCTGTTGCCAGACCGGCGGAAAGCCCTGCCCCCAGCAGCTCGCCCCAAGTTGGCAGGGTGCTCGATAAACACAGCAGCACCTAGTCAGCCGACTGCGCTTCTCCACCACCTCATCCCCCACCCGCCCCACACGTCCTCCCCTCCCGTCCACCTTGAGGCGGTCAGGGGTGGCGGGTTCCACAGCAGCACCTTGTCGGCCTACCTCATAGCGACCCAAAGGGTACCCACCAACTCTCCCCAGCCGCCCCACCGTCTCCCCACCTTGAGGCGGTCGGGGTTGGCTGGGTCCACGTTGTAGTCGGCATACAGCAGCACCTTGTCGGTGAGGGAGACGGTGTCGCGGGCATACGCGGTGCTCAGGTCGGCCACGGGCACGCCGTAGGCAGACTTGCCCACCTTCCCAAACAAGGAGGGGAGGCAGTCCGGGCGGGGGACAAATCGGCGGGCTGGGCGGAGGGATGGGAGGCCGCCGGGGGGATATGAGCGTACGGTCTAAGGCGCTCTCCTGCAACAAGCCGGTCGTATGGTTCCTAGATGTGGCACTCAGCCCTGTCCAGGCCCTGATTCACTTTCCTGACCCCCCCACCTCCCATTGCACACCCAGCTGTCTGCATTTGCGGCCCGCCTGCCCGCCTGCCCGCCCGCCTCCCACACTCACCTTGCCGGCATTCTGCTCCATCTGCTCATAGCTTGCCAGGCCCTCCTTGTCCTTGCTGTGAGCGTCACCGAGGGAAGGGCAGGGGGTTGGGAGGGGCAGGGCGTCAGGCAGAAGAAGCGCTGACAGGGGAGCGGCGGGACACACGGGGCTGGTGCCACCACATGCATGCTTCGGCCATTGACAAGCCATGGGCAGGCTGCTTACTTGAAACAATTTTGAAGCCATCACACACGAGCTGCCTCTGCATGCATGCTTAACCAACCCGGAAGCCTTTCTGCCGCCAGCTGGCACCAGCACAGCCCCTGCCTGGCTCACCTGAGGATCCGCTGGCGGCACTCGGTGCCCTCCTCTCCCAGCGGGCAGGAACCAATGGCGCTGCTCTCGCCGTCCCACCTGCTCTGCATAGCTGCAGGATCAGAGCACCACGGGTGGCAAACCAAGTCAGGGGTGGTCAACTCACAGGGCTAAGCTTGGGTGAGGCAGGGGGGTGGCCAGCGGGAGTGGCGGCAGAGGCGGCAGGCGGCGCCCCAAAGCTTTGGCCCACCACACCGCTTCGCCCCCTTCTCACCTTGCGCCTGTGGCGCGCCAGCGGTCGCCAGCAGCGCTAGTCCAGCCAGCAGGCTGCGCCTGCTCTGGGCAGGCTGCGCCTCTTGCTGCCGCTGCACCGCACCGCAGGCCACCACCAGCCGCTGCCGCCGCGGTGCCACATTGCTGCTCACAAATGAGGTGGCCCGATTGACGGGCGCTGCAAGTGCGGGGGCCGCCATTTGCACTCGGGATGTGGAGCTGTGTTCGGTACAGTGAAAGGGAGCCTTGGCGCAAGCTATGATCGGATAAATTTTAACAGCAACGGTAGAAGAAGAAGAAGAAGAAGAAGAAGGTGACACGCTTGGGTGACTGGGGGGTGATACGCGACAGCCTGGCTGGCGGC
>JAPTJF010000680.1:0-21548 GCA_029339195.1 Micractinium sp. NFX-FRZ
CCACCGCATGTGATGTGTCCTTCTGGCATTCCTCGCCTCTGCCCCCAGCCCCTCCTGGCTGTTTTCCCACCCGTCCCGCCACCCTCGCCGCCAGCGCCCTCGCCGCCCCCGCCCAGCCCGCCGCCGCCGCCCCCGCCCAGCTGGCAGCTGGTGGGGCGCCAGGGCTTCACAGTGGAGGGCGCAGATTACCTGCGCCTGGCCATCGCACCCGATGGCACACCCACGGTGGTGTTCTCCGACACACGATTCGGCAGTGAGTGGGCTGTCGAGGCGCTGCCCCTGCTGCGCATACCACTCAATGGACACAAGTGTGCTCACACTCTCTCTCTGTGTGCCTGTCTCTCTCTCCCCACGCCAGCATGCCATGATAATGACACACCATTGGGGCTCTCATGACCCCACCCCCGCTTACCTGCCCGCATACCCACCTGCCCCCCGCTCCTTCCCCCCGGCAGGCAAGGCGAGCGTGATGCAGTTCAGGCAGGGCAGCTGGGACTACCTGGGCGCTCCGGGGTTCTCAAACGACACTGTCGAGTCAACGGTCATTGCTCTCACAGCCGAGGGGTCGCCCTTTGTGGCCTTCAAGGTGCGGGGCACATGAGGCGATGTAGCAAGCAGAAGGCGATGTGGCATGCAGCGGTCTCCTGCTTGGATGATCACATGCCCTAGGGCTGCTTGCTTGACCCCAATCCGGCTGGGGTCGGGGGCCAAGGCTGGCAGCAGCAGTGGCTGTGGACTACATGTACAGCCTGGCATGGGGTCCGCACGGGTGTGGGCATCCTACCTCAGGCATGCGCTCGCCTCACAGCCCTCCAGCGTGCTTTGCCCACGCTTCCATGCCCGCCCTCATGCCTTCCTGCCCGACTGCCTCTCACACATCCTTTTCCATTGCTGGCCCCCCACGAGTCATGCGGGCTCAGGTTCCCTGCAGCCGACCGCGGAACACCCCCTGCAGCCGACCGCAGAACACCGGCCTTGTGCTCTGAGTTGCTTCAAACTCGCTCTTGTTGTGTGACTGGTGATCATCCTTCCTGCCTGCCTGCCTGCCTGCTCGCCCACCTACGTGTGTGCTGCAGGATGCTTCCGTGGGGGGCAAGGCCACAGTGATGCGCCACGCTGGCGGGGCCTGGCAGCCGCTGGGCTTCCCTGGCCTGTCAGCAGGCACAGCAGCAGATATCTCCATTGCCCTGGACGCGCAGCAGCTTCCCTGGGTGGCGTACAAGGTGGGTGAGAGCACAGCTTGAGAGTAGCCCGTACATGTGTATAATTAGAATGCTAGTGCAAATCGCTTTCCAACCCCCTCTTTGTCAAGATTTGTCAAGAGGTGGGTGCTGGCGGGCAGGCATGCAGGCGGGCGGGTGGACAGGCGGGATGCGATGGCAGAGCAGGGAGCTGCGAGCACTGCTGTGAGGCTGGAAGCAGCTGCAGGCAGGGAGCAGCGCGCCGGCTGGCCGCGGCCCAGCTCACTGTGCCTGCAGCCAGGGCTGACTTGGCATGAGCAGCACTGAGGGGTGCCTCCCTGACTTCCTTGGCCCTGTGTACTGCCTGCAGGACTTCACAAAGAGCCGGAGGGCCACCGTCAAATACTTCTCAACTGCCGTGCGGGGTGGCACGTGGTCTACCCTGGGTGCGGAGGGCTTCACCACTGGGGAGGTAGGCAAAGCGGAACCGAAGGAGGGGCGTCCCCCTCTTCCAGCGTGCCCCTCTTCTCTCGTGGCACCATTCGTGTGCGCAGGGCTTCACGTTTTGGGGGGCAGGGCAGTGCGCCTGCTGGGGAGGGCGGGATCAACCCTCAAAACAGGGCCAAAATTCAACCTTTCCTGCCCGGCCCTGCCCTGCCACCGCAGGCCTCCCGCCTCTCCCTGCGGCTGGTTGAGAGCCCCGAGGGCCCCACCCCGGTACTGGCGTTTGTCGACTCCAACTCGCGTGCCTCTGCCATGACGTATGGGCCCAAGGGCTGGGAGCTCCTGGGGAACGCCGGCTTCTCCCAAGGCAAGGGGGTGCCAGCGCAGGGCCGGGTGCTTGGAACCGAGCACCGCATGGGCAGGGCGGGGTGGCGTGAGGCACACGCTTCCTGTGGCGTGAGGCACACGCTTCCTGTGGCGTGAGGCACACGCTTCCTGTGGCGTGCACACCGGAGGCTGCTGGCTGGTGGTTACACACCTGCCTGCCCCTGTGCTGAGCCTGCACATGCTGTCGAGCCCGTGCTGACCTGTTTACTTAGTAAGCGTGCCCTGACGAAAGGTGCCCCCTGGCGTCGGGCCATGCTTGTTTGTTACACAGCGCCCCTCACCACACCGGCCCTGGACCTGCCATCAATGCCATCAAGGCTGCAATCTAGTACTGGCAGCACATTACATCTTTGAATCATTGCATATGCCTCCCGCCCTCGCCACCTCCCCTGCCGCCGCAGGCAACGTGGAGTCGCCTCAGCTGCAGGTCTCCCCCTCCGGCGTGCCTCACGTGGTTTATGTCGACCTGGCAAATAGCGGCAAGGCACGTGCCATGCGGGGGCTGTGCACAGGGGCTGTGGCTTTGCAGGCTGGCGGCAGAGCCCACGGAGGGTGCATGGTTTATGCCTGTGCCCTGAGGTTCGGGGCACAGCGTCCCCACAGCACGCTGCAGCAGAGCGTCGTGCAGCTCGGGCACGCCACCTGGCCTGCCCTCTTGCCATAATGGTCGCTCCGCACGCCCTCCGCCCCCGCTCCATGCAGGCCACTTGCATGTCGTTCACCCAGGGGGCATGGGCTCCTGTGGGAGGCGAGCCGGGCATCGGCTTCTCACGAAACTCAACAGTCTTCCCCAGCATTGCTTTTGACAGGTGGGCGGGGCAGGGTGCTTCTTGGCTGTGCACGTCCTGTGTGGTGCTTCTGTGGCGCTGGCGGTGGCCCAGAAGTGGCTTGAGGAACTGGCTGTCGGCGGTGCAGCCGTGTGCACTGCATGGCAGAACAACTTTGCTGACTTGATAGACCATGTGGCCACGCCCCGACGCCATGTCCCCGTTTGCCCAACGCTGCAGCTCCGGCACGCTGTATGCTGCCTTCAGGGATGTGGGCAACTCGGGCAAGGCGGCCGTCATGCGGTACAGCGATGCAGCGGGGGAGTGGAGCCTGGTGGGAAGGCACGGCTTCAGCCAAGGTGAGGGTGGTGCCACGCCGGCTCTGCCCGCCTGCCCATCTGCTTGCATGCCAGACCCCTGCCTGCCAGCCTACTCTCACATCTGTCACCTGACTGCCTCTCCGACTGCCTCCTGGCTTGCCTGACAGGCACGGTCAACTCGCTGGATTTAGCGGTCGACTCGTGGAACCGCCCGCTGGTGGCCTACAGTGACGCGGCCTCTGCCAGCGCTGCCACCGTCATGCGCTATGCATGATGAGCGCACGGATGCGGCAGCTGTACTCTTCTCTGACTGGTACCAGCCCGGCCATCTCACCTTGACCTGGGGCCCCTTACACCCACCTCACGACAGAGACTGAACTGACAACCTCGAGAGCAGAACTGCCATTGACCCGCCCCATCCTCCCAACTGTGCCCTCCCTTATTCAAGATACGGCCGCATGCTGTTGGCATGACGTGAAAGAGACTGTACGGGGTGTTGCAAGTCAAACATGAAGGCACAAGCAGACCAAGTGTTCTTGTCAATGAAATCAGGAGCGAATGCGCAGTGGGATCGGTTTCAAAAGGAATGTACATACGTGCACCGACGGGGCCGGTGCTTTACTCTTGACTTGCGCTGCCCATTCACGGCGCGTGCCCGCCTACTGCCCGCCCTGCTGCTGCTGCTGCCGCTGATGCAGCTTGATCTGCTGCAGCACCGCCCGTGCGCTGGCCACCTCAGCACGCAGGTCGTCCACGAGCGCTGCCAGGTCGGGGGGAGGTGGCGCCGCCCCTCCCAGCTCAGAAGACCCCGTGCCGCTGCCGCCTGCGCCGCCGCTGCTGCCGCCGCCCGTTGCATCCCCTGCCCCCGCCGCTGCCAGCATCTCACGCTGAGCACGCGCCAGGACCTCGTCTTGGAGCTCCCTGCAAGCATGGCGGGGCGGGCAGACAGGCAAAAAAGATGGGCGGGCAGGCAGGGTTCACAGGTGAAGGCAGGCAGTGCGGGGAGGCAGGGTTTGGCAGGCTGTGTTGAGGAGAGCAGGGGCAAGCTGAGAAGCAGCATGCACAAGGCACAGCCGGTCACTGCCACGTGGCTCCCCTGCTCGCTCCCTGCAGCGCCACTGGCAAATGTGCGGCATTGCCAGGCAGGCCATTGCCCCCGTCTACCGTGGCCGTTGCCCCGGCTGGCAGGCCTGCCATCCCGCACCCCGCCATCCAACCACCCTCCCACCATCCCGCCCATCCCTCTTACCTGATGGCCTGCCGCGTCTCGGCATCCCACTTCCCAAAGTCCGCCAATGCATCCCCCAGGGCAGCCCCCGGGTCAGCCAGGGCAGCCGCTGGGCGCTGAGTCCACACCTCTCCTGTGCTGCAAGCCGGGCAGCAAGGGAACTGTTGCGGTTGGCAGGCGGGCAGGCCGATTGAGACCAGAGCAGGAAGGTGGGAAATGTTGCAACCCAGGCAAGCACACCTGGCCAGGAAACCCCAGCCACCAACCAGCAGCCCGCCCCTCTCACCTGATGGCCTGCCGCGTCTCCGCGTCCCACTTCCCGAAATCAGCCAGAGCGTCGCCCACGGCAGCACCCAGCCGCTCGTTCAGGGTCTCTGCCAGTGCACGCCCGACAAAGAAAGCTTCCAGCATGCTGCGGCTCTCCTGGGCTGCGGGCGATAGCGGGGGCGGGGGCAGCAGCGTGGCCAAGGCAGCAGGGCGGGGGTAGCGGGTTGACGGTCAGGTCGGGTGGGGTGGCGGGAAGGAACAAGGTGAGGTGGCGGGCAGGATGCCACCTGGAAGACGCCATGGGAGCCGGCCTGCCAGAGCTCCTGGATCATAGCAACGCCACAGTAGACTTGGCTGGAGGCCGGCAGCCTTACAGCGGCAGGCAGCGGCAGCAGGCAGCGGCAGCGGCGGCGGAGCAGCGACCACCCACCACACCCACGCGCTTACCGCTGGTTGCCGCCTCTCTACTGCTGCTGCTTGCTCTGCTGCGCACTGCTGCACCCCTTGCAGGCACTGCCCGCAGCGGGGGCTGCACCTTGCCCTGGGCAACCCGCAGCGCGCCAGTCGCAGCGACAGCCATTGTTTGCAGATGCCCCGCTTGAAGTTCCGATTGCAGACGAATCAAACCGTTGGTGGCCAGCCTTCTCTTGCCCTGTCAGCAAGGCCTGCCACGGCCGCCTTGAGCGCGCTCAATAGCACAAAGCCAGTCTTTTCTCGCATTCAGAAAGGTTGGACTCTCACGCTGCTCCGCTCGAAACGGACAACACGACAGCGACCTCAGTTCATTGTGTTCTGCCCGCTTGCTGAGGGGAAACAGCGCGGTGTCAGGCAACCAGTCACCGACAGGAATACCCTCCGTGTTTGCCGTGGCGTGATTTGAGACTTGCCCTGCGCAGCGCCAACAGCAGGGCTGCCGCCACGGTCCCGGCGCCCGCCGCCCGCCCACCCGCCACCAACTGAGGGCAGCCGCCAGCCATGGCGGGCGGGAAAGGCCCGGGACCTACAGAGCCCGGCTTCTTAGATCTGCCCACATTTACTCTGGCCGCACTCCTCGCCTTCTTTCTCATTCTGTCGACGCTTTTTGAGCGGGTGAGTCGAGGCCCTGCGGAAGCCCTGCAGGTGCCCTCCCAGAGCGCACGCACGCACCCACATTCGGCCCCCTCCTGAGCATACTCATAGGGGTGCACTATGTGCCCCACTCTAGCGGCCCATATTGTGTGCATAAAGCATTGTACTGCGATCGCTCCGCGCTGTGCTCCGACCCACCGACCGGCGTGCCGGCCCCAGGGCCGCTTGCACCGCCCTGCGCCGCTCCCCAACTCACCCAGCCTCCTGGCAGGGCGCGCCTCCCTCCGCTCCCTCCCTACCTCGCTTCTACTTACCTGTGGCCCCACCTTGGCCCCCATACCGACACGCAGGCCACCCACTGGCTGATTCACTTTCTGAAGCGGAGGAAGCGCAATGGGCTGGCACAGGCGGTGTCCAACCTTGTGATGGAGCTGACGCTGGTGGGTGCGGTAGGGCAGTGTAGAGTAGGGTAGGGTATGGTAGGGTAGGGTAGGTTAGGCAGGGTAGGGGCCTGCCGGGGGAAGGCAGGTGCCCTCGGTGGGCCGCTGTTGGGGCCGCCGCCGCCGCCGCCCTTCGACTCTCCCCTCTCCCCTCTGCCCTCTGGCGCGCTCCCTGAGCTAACACTGTGTGTTGCCCGACACTGCGTGGCGTGCCTTGTTTGGCTGCAGGTGGGCTTTGTCTCCCTGCTGCTCATCGTCCTGCAGGGGCCCATCTCAAAAATCTGCGGTGAGCTGGCACGGTGCTGAGCTGGCGCAGCGCTGAGCTGGCCTGGCGCAGCGCTGAGCTGGCAGTTCCTAATGTCACCTAGGAATGCAGTCCAGGGTGCCGCTGGGCCACAGTGCAACACCGCCTACCTGCCCCGCTGATTTGGTCAGACTGGGATGGCGCCCTGAGATACCAACTTTCTCACCTGTCTGGCCTCCCCTCCCTCCTCCCCACCGCCCATGTGTGCTGCGCGCAGTGCCCTACACCGCCGGCCCCTACAGCACCTGGAACCTGATCTCCAACGTCCAAGGCTGCGACTGCTGCCTCTCCCACACCGCCTCTGTCAGCTCCTGCTTCCTGGCCTCCCGCGACTGTGGCCCCGACTACTGCAACTGCGACAGCAGGAACGCTACCTGCCTGGCCTCAGAGCAATCTCTCGAGGGCATCCTGGAGGCTTGGGAGAGCGACCCAGCATGCTCAGCAGACGCGTGTGGCCAGGCCTACCTGAGCCGTGCTGCGGCCAGCAAGCAGGCCGAGGCCGCCGCCACTGTGCTCACTCCTCAATGTGATGCGTTGATCGGGGTGGACTATGCCAAGTGTGGGCCCGGCAGGGGCCCGCTGGTCACCGTCACTGCTCTGCACGAGGTGCGCTGGGCTGGGCTGGGCTGCTGTGTGCGCTGGGGGTGGATGGGTTGGGCGATCATGCAGCGCAGTGGAGGCCATGCCCTGCTCCTGCCTTTGCATGCTTGCCCATGTATCTGCATTGCCGCATCCCTGCCCGCACGCCTGCTCCTTCCACCCGTTGCAACTGACCTGCTGTGCCTGCTGTGCCTGCCGCTGCAGCTGCACATCTTCATTTTCGTGGTGGCCATGTCGCACGTGGTGATGGGCGTCGTCATGATCCTGCTCGCCAGCTGGCAGCTGCACATGTGGCGCACCGCCTGCGCTGACGAGGACGACGAGCACGCACAGGCGTGAGTGGCGCTGCTTTAATACGCTGCCCGCCTGCTCACCTGCATGCATGCATGCATGGATGACTCAGTCCGTCGAATGCCTATAAGCTGTTGGCCAGTGTCCCAGCATAATCTGACGCTGTGCCAGCACTGCATGTCTGCACCAGCTGCCCCCGCCTGTCAGTGCACGCTCTCCCGCCTGCACGCAGGCAAGGGCGCAGCTGCCAGGCTAGTGATTGCTGAAACGCCTGCGGATGCCCGTGGCTGCGCCCCCTCCCTCGGCGGCCACATGCAGGGTGCGCAAGGCGTTGGCGAGGCGCCAGCAGGCGGCCCCCAGCCGCCTCAGCGCGCTGCTCCACAAGTGGAGGAGCTCTCGGCTGTTCAGCAGATCCAGGCAGGCAGGCAGTGCCAGCCAGTCAGCCCGCAGCCTGTCTCCATTTCCACCCGCCTCCCCTGCTGCCAATGGCAGCCAAGCCATCAGCCAAGCCATCGAGGTGGTGCAGCGGGGAGCGGGAGCAGGGCCTGGCCCTGCTGCCGGCGATGCAGCCGACAGCAGTGGCAGCCACGGAGGCAAGCCGCTGAAGGCTAGCAGCAGCGTCGGCGACAGCCTGACGGCACCGACGGGGCCGGCTCCTGCGGCAGCGGCGGGTGCCGCGCAGCCGGCCGGGCATGCCGCAGCGGCAGAGCGGGAGCAAGAGGGGCGGGAGCATGAGCGGGTGCTGGTCCCGTCACCACTGCCGCCCGAGCCATCTGTCAGCCTGGACATCGATGCTGTGGGGCCAAACATGCTCGACCCGGTTGCATCTCTGAGGCTAGATGGGAACATGCTGCCAGAAGTGGTGCCAGCTCAGCAGCTGCCAGATCAGCAGTCCGCTGCTACCGACGCCGGCAAGCCGGGCATGCCGTCGTCACCAGGCGGCAGCCTGAACAAGCGCTCTGCCTTCCTGGCCAGGTGCGTGTTGTTGTGCAGGCGTGGTGCTGTGGTGCACTGCACATCGAAGGGCGGTGCCGCCCCGCAGCACAGCAGAGCACAGCACAGCACCTAGGGAAGCATGTGCTCTCCCCGCCCCCTTGGTCGCAGGAGTGCGTCAATAGCGAGCGATGACTATGGGGGATGGCTGGGCGAGTATGCGACCTGCCTGCTGCTGCAGTTCAACCCACGGCCCGTGGCAGCCAGCGACATCCGTCTCATGCGAGCGTCCTTCATGCTCACCCATCGCGTGCCCGCCGGGTGCGCCGGGAGGGGCAGGCAGCGGGTGTGAGGCTTGGTGGGGGGTGTGCAGGCAGGCAGCAGTGACATGCAGGAGATGGGTGTGGCTGGGTGGGGGGTGCGCAGGCAGGCAGCATCGACGTGCAGGCAGATTGGAGGGAGAGCGGCCTCGCCCTCGCCCCACTTGCCACCAAAATCCTGGCCACGAGAGGCAATCCCCTCTGCAGCAAAGCATGACTGCGTGTCGTGTTGTGCTGCGCTGCGCTGTGCTGCCCATGACTCCACACACTTCTGTCCTGCTCTGCTCTGTGCTGTGCTGTGTTGTGCTGTGCTGTGCAGGTTTGACTTTTGGCGCTACGTCAGCGACAGCATGGAGGACGGTGAGCGAGGGAAGGCAGGGTTGGCATGTGGCCACGTGGGCAGGCAGGCAGCGCTGAGAACCCCGCTGGCTGCTATGCACGCTGGGAGACATCAGATGCCCACCCGCCAAGCCATGCACACACATTACTTTGTCCAGATGCTTGCCTGTGTGCGCACAACACTGCAAGCTTTCCCCTCCACCCCTCCCCGCTTCCACCTCACTCCCGCTCTTGCAGACTTCTCCAACATTGTGGGCATCTCTCTGGAGATGTGGCTGACCATGATTGTGTTTGTGCTGATCAGCGGCCCCCTGGGGTGGGCCACCACCCTGTTCCTGGCGCTGGCGGCCCTGGTGCTGGTGGTGGTCAACGCCAAGCTCATCTCAATCATCAGGTGAGCGCACGCTGTGTTCATGAGATGGGGCCATGCTGTGGTCATGCTGTGTGGCGCTGGCAGCCCTGGTTACTGGCTCGATCATCAGGCGAGGTGCGCTGTGGTCGCGCTGCGGGGCCCTCTGCCGTGGTCGTGCTGCGGTCACTATAAGGGCAGCCAGGCAAGGTGCCCGGGACATCCGAGCCTACCATAAGCCTGGACACTCTACCAGAGGGGTCCTCGGCACCTCCCGGCCGCACTCTTATCACCTGACGACCCCTCCGTTACGCCCGGGTGACTGCAGGCACGTGTGCCGTGGGGCGCGCGTCAACCAGCTGTCCTCCAACATCTTTTGGTTTCGCAAACCCGACCTGCTGCTGCACCCAATCAAGGTATGCGGGGCTTGCACGTTGGGTTGTGGTGGAAGAAGAATGGGGATGGTCAAGTAGGGAAGTTTCTGCTCCCGCATCTACCAACAAACAACTGCGCCATCGGTGTCCCACTCTACAAGCAAGCCCTGGTGTGGGGATAGGATGCCAAATGACTTGTGTATCAGCCCATGTGTTGACTGCACCCACGCCCCCGCCTCCACCCTCCCCAACATCGTGTGGCCGCAGTATGTGCTGTTCCTCTGCGCCTTCATCGGTGGCGCAGCGGTGAGTGAGCGGGGGGAAGGTATGGGGTAGGCAGGTGGAGGTGCGGGAGTGCAGGAGTAGGCATGTGGTGCACTTGCCCACCAGGGGTGGCAGGCACAAGGTTGCACAATATAACCGGCGGCGGCCCGGGCCGATGGGATGAAGCGTGGGGTGCAGCGCACGCCTGGCGCCTGCTCCGTCATGGGAGCAGGCTGTCGGCCGCGCAAGGCAGTCACATTTCACCTTGCGACCAGGCTTCAGCAGCGGGTAACGCCCCACAGCACAGGTGTGGGTGCACGGCTTGGCACCCACACCTTAATGCTACTTGCCACGTGCCCAAACGCTCCACCCTCGCCCACGCTCCTCCCTGCCTCCCTATCTCCCTGCCTGCCCCCTCCTGCAGCTCTTCTTCCTCTGGGTGAGTGCGCTGCCATCACGTCACATGCCTGGGCCGCAGCTGTTTTGCACAGCTTGGGTTTTCAAGGATACTAGACACATCTCAGACGTCCTCCTGTGCCACCCGGCAGCAGCACACGCACGCGCCGCCATGCGCGCCAGCCACCTGCTGCCGCCTGCGCCCTCTGCCCCGCCCCCTAACCCCCCTCATCCCCGCTTGCCACCCTCCCCCCCGCGCAGTCCTTTGGCCCCGGCTCCTGCCCCTTCACCGGCCGCTTCTACTTTGCCCTCGTCCTCCCCTGGTACACCCTTGTCATATTTGCCCTGCTGCTCTTCCTGGACGCCTCCATGCGCACACTGCCCTGCTACTCGCTGGCGGTGCAGATGGGCTCGGAGTTCAAGCACCGTGAGTTTGGCAATGGGAGTGGGCGGCTGCGCTGGGGGCTGGCTTGCTGGCAGGCTAGGGAGGGAGTAGAAGGGCAGCAGAGGGAGTCCTGGGTTGGGGATTGCTGGCCCTGAGCCCTGGCATCGCTGCTTGCCTCATCCTGCTCTGTGCATGCATGCAGCAGACGCCCCTGCTGCATCCTGCCACCCGTCCTCCTTTCACCTCTCCCCATATCAACACACACCTGGGCCTGTCGTGCGCGCTGGCCCTGCCCTGCAGACATGCTCCCCCGCGGCATCCGAGAAAAGCTGCTGCTGGCGGCAGAGCGCATCAAGCGCAAGCACCGGGAGCAGAAGAAGGCGGCGGCGGCAGCCTCCCCCGCGCCGAATCTGGCGCCGGCGCCGCCGCCGCAGCAGTAGCAGCAGCCGCGGCAGCAGCAGCACTACAAGCCGCAACAGTCATTATACAAGTGTTCAGCCATATCCGTTTACCGTTGTCTTTTACTTGCTCGCCCGGGCATGCTGCTCTCACACACGAGAGCAAGCTGCCGTCTTTTGTCGGCTCACCAAGAATGTGATGCCGCATCCCCCTGGGTTTGCCGTGCGCACTCTACCATGTCCCTATCTTCAGCCGTCATTTCATTGATTACTTGGATAGTATGCGCCCATATCATTGGATCTGATGCATGCGTAGCGTTTGCATAATTTAGCAACGGGCTGCAAGTAGCACACGCTCGTAAGGCGCTGGCTTAGCCACGCTTGAATACGGAAGACCTGCATGTGTACTGCTTACGAGTGTGTACTGCTCAGTGGGACTTACGAGGGGTGGCCTGTTTGCTCAAGCAGCCAGTGCCATGGTGCCGTGAACAGCCCATGGATGCCATACGTACCGGATCATGCGTGCCAGCGCTTAGTCAGCACGACGCTCAGCTCATTGAGACTGCCAGCTCAGCATTCCGCGCGGCATGACTTGGCTTCTTCTTGGCCATGCTTTACACCACTGGAACGGCTCTATCAATTCTCATTCGATCAAATGCGAGTCTGAATTAGGTGCATGTCTAGAAAAAAACAAGCAATACTGGCAGCGGCCCGTCCAGCTCAGCGCGTGGGCCCGCCAGCTCAGCGGCTGACCCCCTCCAGCTCATCGTCCATGTCAGCATACATCGCCTTGAGCCGCTCTAGCGTGCCCGAGTCTGCGTTCCACATGCCCCGCCCCGCAGCCTCGAGCATGCGGCGCAGCATGTTGCCAAAGGCCTGGGGGTTTGACTTCCTGCAAGACAGAGGGGCCAGGGTAAGCAGGAGGGAAGGAATGGGAGGTCAGGCACGTGGTGGTGTGTACCGGGCAGTATGTGAGTGAGTGTCTCCCTGTCTCCCTCCCCCCTTCCCCGCACCCACACCGCACCTTGGCGGCCATGCCATGCCACCCGGGCATACATCTCTGCCGCCTGGTCCCACACCTGCCTCCAAACACGACCTCCTCTACTCCATGCTCCTCTCAAACCACTCACCGCAGCTTGTCCGCCATCTCTGGGTCAAAGGCATACGTGTCTGCCGCCTGGTCCCAGGTCCAGTCCTCCCGAAAGTCGGCGGTGGCCCCCCACCCCACCATGGCGGTCATACGCTGGCTGATCTCAAACGCGCCGCCTGAGCCCTGCGCAGCCATGGCCTGCGCCCACCTGCAGGGGGGGGCGGGGAGGGCGCATGCCAAGGCGGGGAGAGGGGGGTGGGCAGGGCACATGCCAAGACGAGACAGGGGCGTGGGTGGTGCAGAGCGCCTGGGATGCAAGCCGGACCTCCCACGTCAGGCGAGCAGCTTCACACGTGATTCGCCCACCGATGCCCACCTCGGCCCAGCTCTTCCCAACCCACCCACCCACCCTGCCTTGACATGTCCGCACACCGCCCCGCCCGTGCCAGGGTGCATTCCCACCAGACTCACTCTAAGGTTGGGCAGCCTTGAGCGGCACTCTCCCCACAGCATCCTTTCCAGCTGCCCTCAGCCTGCATGGCCTGGGTGACAGCCCTGCCCCAACTCAGCTGCTCCCGCCCACTCACTTTGGGTTGAGCAGCTTTGAGCGGTACTCCAGCCGCAGCACCTCCTCCAGCTCCTTGGGCCGCACATCCTTGCTGAACGCCTCGACAATGCTGCACCCAATCTTGGCTCCCGGGCGTGCCACCTGCGGGGCAAGGCGTCAGTAGGGGGTGGAAGGGTGGGGAAGGATGGTTGGAGAGGCGGTTGGGAAGTGGGACAAATGGGTGAGGCGCTGATTGGAGGGGCTATGAGGGGAGCCCCCGTGTTTGGTGAGTGCCCAATTCCCCCCCCCCCCCACCTCCCGTGTGTGTATGCCCATTCTTGCAATACACATCAGCGCCCCAACCCCACCAGGCCCACCCACCTGTGCCGCCCGCTTCAGCGCCCCCGTGTTGGCATAGTACTCCTGGATGTCGGTGAGCCCGTACTCGACAGAGTCAATCTCCTGCGGTGCGGTGGGGACAAGAGAGAGTTGTGCTGAGGGCAGAGCAGTGGGTAGCAAGTGCGTGAGGGGGGTTGGCAGCGGGGAAGGCGTGTGGGGACAGACACCGGGCGCAACTGCATGCCGCTTTCCGTGTGCACACCTCCTGCCCCAGCTCCCACCTCCTCCTTCAAGACCTCACTTCCCCACACACCCAACCCCAACTACTGTAATGGTACTACTGCCTTTCACCTGCACAATCCGGTCCGTGGTCTTAAGCAGCTCTTGGAGCACCTCGGGCCGCGCCGTGCCGCGCTCCCCGCCACGCCCGTAGCTGCAGGCAGGCAGACTTGGAGGGCGAGGCACATGGATGAGCCGTCGCTGCCCTTGGGCTTGAGGCAGCCGGCCGGGGCGTGGGATAACGCTGCGTCAACTGCCTGCAGCCCTGCACCGGCTGCCCGCCATCACCAGCCCACCCCGCACTTCTACCCCAAGCAGGCGTCCACCAGCCCCGCCCCACCCCGCACCTGAATGCGTTGCGCGACACCCACGTGTTGCCCAGCTCGTCCCCGTCCTCCCAGTTGGAGGCGCCCACCCGCTCATTCACCATGGAGCCGTAGTCACCTGCGCACAGGGGCAAAGAGAGAAGCATTATTGTTTAGCATTGGCACTCTGCAGTACTTCGCACACCAGCATGCGCTGCACCCGCTTGTCCACCGTGCGGGTGCCCCAACCTGCTCACAGCCTGTACTCTCTGAGAGCGCAATGGTGTGCACCTGCTCATCCGTGCCCCCGCCCCCATGCCATGCTCCCCGCCCCGCGCTCCCCGTCCCAGGCCACCCTGCCCTCTCCCCTTTTCTCGGTGCCCTCTCACCTGCTGGGTTGGAGAACAGGCGGGCCGCGGGGTTGGCCAGCCCCTGCGCCTTCATGGCCAGCGAGTGCTTGCGGATGAAGTTGAGCTCAGGCGGTTCATCGGCATCAGCGGCGCGCTGCATGGGCAGAAGGCGGAGGGGCAGCAGGGGCACGTGATGCGAGGGGGCAGTTGCTGGGAGGGGAGGGAGGAGGCATTCATGGATAGGGGGTAGGAAGGGGAACCGTCGGGTCCCAAATGCGGTGCTGCCTGCAGCAGTAAGGAGCTGTAGCCCGACCGAGTGTGGCTTGGCTACATCAGTGCCTGCTTGCTTAGCAGGCCACATCAACCATGCACTTATTGTGGCATCCTACCTGGAAGCAGTCGTCCATGAGCTCCACCAGCCCGACGCTATCACAGAGGCGCCTTGCTCCACCTGTTCACAAAATCAAACACACCTGGAAGCAGTCGTCCATGAGCTCCACCACGTTCTGGAACGAGTCCCGGAAGATGCCCGACATGTTGCACAGCACGTCCACCCGCGGCCGCCCGCCCATCTCGCTGAGCGGCACCAGCTCGAAGCGCGCGATGCGCCCGGTGCCCTCCTTCACGGGGCGGGCGCCCACCATGTGCAGGGCGATGGCCACTGGAAGGGGGGAGGGAGGAGAAGACGGGGGTGCGATACAGTGGGGTGGGGTGGTGGGCGTGAGGACACCGGTTGGGAGCGTATCCGGGGACAAGGTGTTCGTTTGCCAGGTGCAGCGCACTGCCAGTGCACCGTGGGAACACAGAACACAAGGGGCACGGCCATGCCCTCACCTGATTCTCCCTTGGTCTTGATCGAGTCCAGCCCCCACAGGTTGACTGCCACCGTCTCGGGCCACTGCCCACCGTTGGCCTGCCGGTGCGCCTGCACGGATGGGTGGCCGGCAGGGGTGCCAAGCGGGGTGAGATGGAGGCAGGTGTGGGGAACACGCCACCTCTTTGCACGTGCACGCAGCTCGTGCCTGCCCCCTCTCACCCCAAACACACACACACACGCACGCACGCACGCACCTCCAGAATGGCCTCTGCTGCCCGGGACCCCCTGTCCATGGCGGCCAGGGAGGGCATGCGGTAGGGGTCGAGCGCGTGGATGTTGCGCCCCGTAGGCAGCACGCCTTCACGGAAAGTGGGTGGGTGCACGCAGGATGAGCCGATAGGGGAGGCCAGGGTGCATGCGGAGGACAGGTGGACGAAGCAGGCCTGGGCATTGGCCGGGCAGGCGTGGGGGAGGAGAGGCGGGCCCGCGCACATGCACCTTGGCAGCCGAGCAGCTCACACCAAGCTTGCCACACATGATTCGCCTCTCTGCCCTTCCAATCCCTCCCTGCGTCCGCCCCCTCACCTGCCCCCATCTCTCAGCAGGTCCCCACCCGCCTCTGGAAGCATCCGGTGCACGTGCCACAGGACCGCAGCCCGTCAGTACTGTAACTGTCACCCCCCTGCGCTCCCTTCCGCCCCCTCCCACCCACAATAACCGCTCACCTGCCCCGTCTCTCAGCAGGTCCCCGCCTGCCTCGGGAAGGATGTACTCCCCGTTGAGCGCCCGCGCCACCGACCGCAGCTCCTCCGTGTTCTGCCCCAGCAGGTCCCGGATGCGCACCGCCTCCTCCAGCTTGTCCGGTGAGTAGGGGATGGGCGCTGGGGAGGGGCCGCTGCAGGTGGGTTTGACAACAACAGAAACGGGAGGTATGGGTGGGGTGGGGTGGAGGAGGGTGGGTGGAGCGGCCCCTACGTCTCCCGAGCTGGACTCCCCCACCCACTCCACACGCCACATCCGCACGCGCTTGCTGTCAGGCCCCTCCTGCAGTCGCAACATCTGCCTGCAACCAGTAGCACAACATCTACATCTGCGACCAGCAGAGCAACACGTGGCGGCTCACCTGCCGCTGGTGCTGGCGTCTGGCTGGCGGTAGATGCGGTCCAGCCGCGCCCGCAGCTCGTCCACGCCCTCGCTGGCTGGTGCGGCTGCCACCACCTCTGCCGCCTCGGGGGGCAGGTCGTCGCCAAAATAGGCTGCGGGGGAGGAGGGGGAGAAGGAGGTGAGCGCGCCACAGTACCGCGGTTGGTGATGAAGGGGAAAGCTGGGAGATGAGGAGGAGGAGGAGGGTGAAAATACAGAACACACGCTGCATGACAATGACGGCAAGGCTCCAGTGAGCCGGCCAGGCATGCAACACGACAGCGAGCCAGCAGGGTACAGCAGGGTGCACACCCACGCACCCGACAGGTACTTGGCTGCCTGCTCCGGGGGCGGCGGCTGGCCCAGGACGTGCAGGCCCTCGGAAAAGATGCGGTTCTCTACCACCTGCAGGATGATTGGGCCATGTGGCAGGTACATGAACACATGTAGATAGAAATATGCGCAGAATGTTTCCACGGCAACAGACTCTCAGCACATGCACCGCAGCACAGGGCACCATCCACAAGGCTCCACCGTTGCACAAAGTTGCATGTCCGCTGCACGTCTCCACATCCTCTCTCTGCCCCCAACACGCTCGAACCTGCCCCGGACACAGCTAAGCCCCACCCCACCTGCAGATACTGGTACACCCTCGCGGCGTACTCGCTAAACGCCTCTGTGCTGATCCCCTCGGCATCCTCCGCCCCCAGCACCCGCCTCTCGCCGCCCCCGCTGCTGCTGCTGCTGCCTTCAGCCGCCGCCGCCGCTGCCTCGTCAAAGGGGCAGTCCTCCTGCAGGCCCGCCGAGGCAAGCAGCTCCAGAATGGGGCCCTTGAGCACGTCGCTGGTCTCTGGCTGCTCACGGTACTCTGTGGAGGTGGCAGCAGGTGGGGGACGCACGAGCGAGGAGGGTGCAAAGGTTGGGTGGTGGGGCGGCGGTGGTTTGTTGGTGGCAGGGGCGTGCCGCCAGCAGCTGAAGGATCAGGCCTTGAGCACTTGACACCTTCGAGCTGGGGTGGAGGCTGGTGGCACGCTTAGCAGGAACGGCTGGCAAGCAGGCGCATCAAAGAAGCAGAGCACCCGCCCGCAATCAGTGTGCCTGCAGCCTGGCCAGCTGCTTGTCACACGACCCTGTCACACCTCCGTGCATCCTCCGGTCCAGCCCCCCACCCCACCCCACCGCTCAGACAGGTCCTCACCCGCGATGAGCGCCTTGAGCTCCGCCTGCTGCTCGCAAACCGGGCCTCCCACACCTTAGCAAGCCCTCCGCTCCAACCCGCCCACCCCACTGTACAAAATGCCTCACCCGCGATGAGCGCCTTGAGCTCCGCCAGCTGCTTGTACAGCCCCGCGCGCCCGTAGGGCGGCACGTTGTACGACACAATGGTGCCGTAGCCGCGCCGCTTGGCGATGATGGATTCGCTGGGGTTGTTGCAGGCGTACACATACACGTTGGGCAGGTCGCCTGGAAAGGGAGGAGAAGAGGCTCCAGTTGGGAGGGTGGGTTCATGCACTGGTCAGCAGAGGGGTAGTAAGATTTTTGGAGATGCTACCAGGTGTTGTTGCAGGCGTACACGTTGGGCAGGTCGCCTGCAGTGAGTGGAAGCTCCAGTAGGAGTGTGGGTGCGTTTGCGGTGCGAAAGAGGGATGCTATAATGAAGGGCGTGCTAGGTGTGGTGTTGCAGGGCGTGCACATTGGGCAGGCCGCCTGAGAAAGGAGGAGTGTCAAAAATGGAGGGTGTGCAGGGTATGAGTGTGCACAATCGACAGGTTGCCTGGCGTGGCGGAGGACGGGTGAGACGAGAAAGTGCAATTGAAGTGGCTGCGTTGCATGCACGACAGTGGGGTGCAGGGGACAGGGACCTGTGGCAGAGGGAAGCATTCCAGCAGGGGCCGGGAGCGGGCAGGCGGGCAGGGAAGTTGAGCAGGCACGCAGGCGGCGGCAGCAGGTGGCCCCCTGGGCAAGCAGATTAAATCATATGCAGGCAGCGGCACCCACCCAGCAGTATGTCGGACCAGGAGAAGCCCGTGTTGCCAAGCTGCACGCCCGGAAGCCACTCCACTGCAGGCAGGGGGCGGGCAGTCGACGGGGAGGGGTACGCGTGAGCGAAGCTGATGGCAGGACCGAGCAGGTAGACAGCCAGCAGTGGCACAGCCCTGCCTAGCATACCCACATGCTCCGTAAGTCCTCGTCGCCAAATCCAGGGTGTCGCACCCTGCCCAGCTGACCAACCCTTGCCCACCCCCCATACCAACCCACAATCCACGTCCCCACCCGCCCCCACCCACCCGTGCCGTGCATGCCAAAGTGCAGCACCGCCGAGGCGCCAAAGTCCTCTTGCAGCCACTTGTAAAAGGCGGTGTACTGCGGGTGCGGCGTCAGGTCGCGCTCAAACAGGAGCCGCATCGGGTCGCCCTCAACGCCCAGCAGCGGCTGCAGGGCACACAAGAGGAGGCAGGGTATACGCACCGGCGAGTGAGCGGGGGAAGGGGTGTCCCTCAGGAGAGGGGGGTCGCCCTGCACACCCCAGCAGCGGCGGCAGGGGCAGAGAGGGGCAGTGCAGCGGGGGGAAGGGGAGGGGTCAGTCAGATCCCGCTTGCAGGAGCAGGCGCAATTCTTCAGGTCCACAGACCCCACTACTACCCAGGTGTCAATACACCTGGCACGCATCACAGCCACATCCCCGATCAACGCACACACCTGGACGCCGATCCACACGTTTCCCAGCTGGATGCCGCTGACCACGCTGTTGCCGCGCGCGCTGGTGCTGCAGGTGGCGGCCCAGGCAGAGGGCCCCGGGGCGCAGGGCAGGGGCAGCGGGTAGTGTGAGGGAGCAGCTTGGTGTGCAAGGCAGCGGCCTGGCGGCACAGGAGGAGCACGTGTGACTCAGTGAAGCGCCCATGCACTTGGCTACATGACGCCTCATGCCCTCTGCAGGGCTCCTAATTCCATCCCTGCTTGTGTGCCTTTTCCTCAAAGGCACCCTTCCCCCAGCCCCCAGCCCCCCCGCCCTCCTCACCTGATCCCCTGGTACTTGCCCAGCTCCCCCCACTGCTTCTCCAGCCGCCGCACCAAAATGTCGTTGTCGGGCAGGAAGGGGATGGGGCCTGCAGGGGGACACATGCAAAGTGGCTGGATCCTGAGGAGGCCAATGGGGGGCCCAGGGTGTAAGAATGAGACCATTGTTGGGCAGGCAGAGGATGGGCCAACGAGGATTGGGGGCAGGCAGCCAGGGGCGAGGCAGGCAGCCAGAGCAGGGGCACCAGGGAGGGGGCAGTGGAAGGGGTGCCGTGGGGAGTGTGGGGGGTGGCGGTGAACACGAATGTGGCTGGCCAGGCAAAGAACAGTTGCAGGGGCAGCGAGGAAGCCAGTTCGGCAGGCAGTGTTGCAGGCTCCAGCAGCACAGCACAGCACAGCCCGCACAGCGCTGCATAGCGCAGCACGAGCACCGCCCAGCACACCCTGGAGCCTACCACCCCTCAGCCCCCGCACCCCACTCGTTGGGCCCCCACTCTGCTGGGAAGGTGAGCATCTCTTTCAGCCGCTTGGGGTCCACATCCGCCGAGGCCACCTTGGCACCATACGCCTCGGCTGGGCCTGCACCCCGCTTCAGCACGCCGGCTGCGCCCTCTGCAGACGGCGGGCAGCGAGACAGCGGGTCGGGGGCGGTGTGAGGGAAGCGGCGGGTGGTGCTGCGTGCGGCAACGAAGTGGGGGCAAAGCATCGCTGCCAACATTGGGTAGCGCCCCTTCCTCTTCCCAGCCTCCGTGCAGTTCCACTGCCTTGCACTGCATTTCTCAACCAGTCCTCCTGCCTCTTGCTTGCAATGGCACCTGCTGGCCGTCCAGCCCTGACTCTACCGTTCTCCTGCCCACCCTCTGCCTGCCCCCCTCATCGCTGCACTGCCACACGGGTCATCCTGCGCTGCATCCCCCTGTCCCGCCCTACCATGCACATCCTCCCCCTCCCCGCTCCCCCTTGCCTGCGATGGCGCGCTGGTCGTCCAGCATCGTGAGCGCCGTCACAATTGCCTCCCCAGCGCCCTCCAAGTCCTCGCCCATCTCGCCCAGGTCGTACCCCTCCTGTCGGAGGGCCAAACAAGAACAACAAGGCACAGCAACGCTGAGGCAGGCGGGTGAAAGGCAGGCAGGCCTTGCTCCATGATGAAACCAACCCCAACCGGGCCCTCTCCTGCAGGCTCTGTTGGGGGAGAAAGGGAGGGCGGCAGCCCTCCAGGCAATTGCTTGTTTAATATCATCAGCAGCCAAGTGAGTGCCGCTCTGCCCGGCGAGGATTCCACTCATCCCCGCCCGCCCTCTCTGGCATCTCGGCGCCGCCCCAAGCACCCTCCTCTGCCTCACCTCCCTCAGCGACTGCAGCACCCGCTCCAGGCTCTTGGGCACGTTGAGCAGCGCAGCGGTGCCGGTGGCGCCCACACCCGGCGGGAAGCCGTAGACGAGCACCGCCAGCTTGCGCTCCTGCAGATGATTGGGAGCCGGGGGGGCAGGGGGAGGGAACGAAGAGCGAGGGGAGGCTGGCATGCAAACGTGAGGGTAAACGTGGAGGTTCGCAGCGATGCGACTGAGGAAGGGAGCGCTCAGCATGCGCTGGTGCGGGGTGGGAGAGGAGGTGTGGCAACTTGCCACGAAGTGAGGCAAGGGGCGAGAGAGTGGCAGGGCGATGTCCATCAGAGGAGACGCATGGGGACACCCAGGGCGCAGGCTCCAATCGCCTGACCAAAGCCCGTACGCCCCACAGCAGCCACCGCATACCTGTGGCGGCGTGCGCCGAAGCGCAACCCATTTGTGCAGCCGGTTGGCCAGCCGCTTGACACGCTCAGGCACCAGGAATATGTTGTCTCCCACCAGGCCGCCCAGGGGCACTGCAGGGGGGCAGGAATGGACGGGGAGCAGGATGGGCGCAAGGTGTGCTGGAGGGAGGGAGGGTGGGGGGAGGGGGAGGGGGGCACCCAGAATATGAGGTGCTGTTCTATGCTTTCCAGGGGCAACAAGGGAAAGAAGGAGGGTTGGGAGACGGGGAGGCACGCCGTGTGAGGTGCAGGTTGAGCGACGTGGCAGCCCGGCACGCATTGGGAGCAGGATAGGCAGGTGGTACCAGTACCCGGAATGCGTGGCTGCTGTCTGCACCTCGTTCCACGCACCTGTGTCGATGGCTCCATCCAGCTCCGGCAGCGAGTAGAGGACGACCGACTGCAAGCCGCCGATGCCGTCGCGCACCCAGCTGGCCATGTCCTGCGGGCAGGGCGTGGAGGCAGGGTGGGGCAGATGTGCACCTGTAAAAGGAGTGGCTCAGCTCCAAGGCATGGAATGCTTGGGACGCAAGAAGGCCTGCTATGTGCCAGCCTTGCACCCAGCAGTCTACTGCACTCCTGGCCCCTGCTGCTGGCCAGCACAGTCGCCCCCAGCCCCCCTCCCTAGACCCCGCCAGCCAGGGTGCCTCCCAAGTACACCCACCTGGGTGAGCAGCAATGCGGTCACACTTTGGTGGATAGTAATGTTGTGACCCAGACCCAACCACCCAGCCTGAAGCTGCCCCCCCCCCCCCCCCCCCCCCCCCCCCCCCCCCCCCCCCCCCCCCCCCCCCCCCCCCCCCCCCCCCCCCC
>JAPTJF010000681.1:0-21527 GCA_029339195.1 Micractinium sp. NFX-FRZ
ATACGACACACACATTTGCAGTCATGGGCCTCCTCACAGGGGCAGCGCAGCCGGCAGGCGGCGGCAGGCGGCGGCAGGCGGCGGCAGTCATGCGACTCCTCACCACGTGACGCCGCGTGCGCCTGCCGGCCGCTGCTGCACCAAGGCCGCGTTGTGACGAGTCTTCTTCGCCGCAGGGTACTTTCCACAGGCATGGTGCGCTTGCAAGCACCACCGCCACAGCCCGATACCCATCGCCGTCACGCCGCAATTGGGGCACATTGTTGCCTCATCGCAGCACTTCTGCACCTCGTTGTCGACGGAGGTCGCAGTCGCGGAGTGGCCCTTGACTGTTCCGATATGCGGCTCGCGGTTCCATACACTTCTTTAGCATATCGGGTTTCGATTCCGCACTTGCCGAGCGCGATCGGTCCAGCGGCCCGGCGGTCTTCGCCGGCGCGCAGCATGTGCTGTGCGTAGCCCCCTATACATGGGGTCCTCACCCAGCCCATGTTGCGTCTTGCGCATTGCCGATCGACTTTGGTAGCCTGTTTGGTTATTTCAGTGCGCTCTGTTACCGCAGTGCCGTCGCAACCGGTCCCACAACCCTCGCCAGCCCGGCACCATGGCGCAGTGCCTAGCCCAGCTGCGCTCGCTGCCCCTTGCGCCGCAATGTGTGTGCAGTACCAGCGGCCGTGGCGGTGGTGCGCCAGTAGGAGCGCCAGCCAGGTGAGGGCGCTTGTCAGGTGGGGCCCGCACACCACGTGGGACTCTCCCAGCCGACTGCCTGCCCATCCGCAGCCCTATCTGTGTGCGAGCGTCGCCCCCGAGACCCTGCTGCTGGTGTAGGCTGGCAGCAGCGGCGCCGCCGCCGGGCGGGCAGCAGCAGCGGCGGCGGCGAGGCGCGCTGGCAGTCGTGTTCAGCCAGCCAGAAACCAAGGTGAGGGCCTGGGCTGCAGGGATGTGACAGTCCGACTTTTGTATGATGCCAAGGTCAAGGGCAGCACTTGCGTCAGGCACTGCTAGCCAGCCAGCCAGCCAAGGGGGCACGTGCGGCCCGCCACCCTCCTACGCTTGTTGCAACCGGTGGGTGGGCTTCCGGATGCGGCGGCAGGCGGCAGCTGGGCTGCGCTTGGCTGGCTGATGGCCACTGACCCACGGCCTGCAGCAGAGCCGTGCATACCCTTTAGCCAAGCGTACGGCCTGCTGCCGTGCCGGTCTGTACCGGCGCGCTGCCCGTACCGTTGCTGCCAGGCAGCTGCTCGCTGCCACGCAAGTGCCACCTGGCATGCGAGGCGTTTGTTGCAGCGCCGGAGCATGCCGCTTCCTGGGTCACTACCAGAAGCACGCTGCCGTCTGCTGCGTACCCAGGATCCAACGGCAGGATGCAGCCAAACCCCGCTGTGATGACACCCCCCAACCCAACCCATCACCCCCCACACATGCATGCCCCACACCGTGACGCAGACCGAGGCCGAGGCGCATACAGAGAAGTACGGCCTCGAGGCGGGGCTTTTTAAAGTGTTCACGGCCAAGAACGCAGATGGGCTGACCAAGGGGCAGCAGGTGGGCGCTCGCAGGGCGGCAGCTGGGGCGCACTTGGGGAGGGTGGCTAGTTGGCGTGCCCGGCTGGCTGGGAAGCTGCACTTAAGCGCAGGCATGTGTGTGCCCCTGCACCGCGCTGCACCCCGCTGCTGCTGCTTCACCCTACAATCGCTTTCCAGCCCACCTCGGTCTTTCTCGTTGGCCCAGTAGCTGCTGGCACTTTTTGCAGCAGCAATCCAGCACTTGCCTCCTGATCGCCACCCATCTCCTTTGCTGTCATCACCACGCACCACCTCTTGGCTCACCGCTGCTTCTCCCTTGCCCCGTGGTCCATCTGTCGACAGGCCAAGCAGCTCCTGGCGCGCTACGGCAGCGCCTACCTCATCACCTCCATCTCCTTTGCCATCGTCTCCATGGCCGCCTGCTACGTGGCCGTTGATTCTGGCGTGGACGTGGCGGCCCTGCTGTCCAAGATTGGCATCCAGGTATGGAGGGGCTTTGGAACGACTTCTACAAGAGGCAGGGTAGGGTGGCTGTTGGTGTTGCATGCTTGCAGGCACAACAAAGGAAACATACCCCAGAAGTCAGAGGAAGCAGGGCATGAGGCACGCATCTCATGGGTTGGCAGCAGGCAGTTGACCGCAGTTGGCACGAGTGGTGCATGGGTAGGCAGCATGCGTGCAAGTGCGCCACCAAGCCAGGACCGCAGCCCGTCACCCCCGCCTGACGCCCGCTGCACCCCCTGCCGCCTGGCGTCTCCCCTCCCTGCTCAGGTGACCGGCACCAGCGAGACGGTGGGCACGTTTGCCATTGCGTATGCTGCCCACAAGGCCCTGTCTCCCGTGCGCTTCCCACCCACGGTGGCCCTCACACCGGTGGTGGCAAAGTGGATTGGCAAGGAGCCCGCAGCCGCCCCCGCCGCTCCCGAGCAGCCCGGCGGCAGCGAGTGAAGTGCCCAAGCTGTCGCTCAGCAGGCCCCACCGTGGCGGCCCGCCTGTGGAGGAACCGCCTTACAACTGCCATTTGTTTTGGAGTAGCGCCAGGTCTTTGGGGGTGCCCCTGCGGCACCAACCCACCGGGTCAGGGCAGGGCACGGGCAGGCAGGCACCTTTGCAACCAGTGTACCCACAACCCCTTCCGTCTGCCCTGCCTGCTGCCATGAGCCCTGCCGGCGCCTCGTGTGTGCCATGTGTGTGTGTACGTTTTTCCATCCTGCCGCCGCTCTGAGTTTTTCCCGGGGCGGGCCCCCACCCCATTTGATTGATCACCGACCCCTCACGATTGCCTGCCCCCCTTCCTGCCTCAGCCTCCCTTCCGCCAGCACCGCCCCAACCGCACGGCGCAACCAACCGTGCCCGCCTGCCTGCCTGTCCCCCATTTTGACGCGTTCACCACAGCCTTTCCGTTGTAATACTCGCTTCCGTGAAAGTTTTAAGAGTGGGTTACATGAAGCACGCAGGGTCAACAGCCATGGGAGCCAAGCAGGTGTGGTTTGCACCGTTCATCTCAGGCTGGCGCAACGCCAGCAGGGCAGGGCATCTCGAGGTTTGACTCGCCGTCACGAAAACAGCGTTTTCGGCTGCTTCTGATCGTCGACATCGGTTCGGAAGCAGCAGTAGCGGCATCCGAAATGAGCCGAGTGCCTTCTCTCATGATCACCCTGTTCACCTTCTGAGCCTTGAGCCGTCGCGGCGTCTATACACACGTTCTGCATCAATGGCGCGCATGATGCAGCTACAGCCGGCCGCCTGGTGCCTGCTGCTGCTGTTCGGCACCTGGCGCCTTGCGGGCGCGCAGCAAATCGAGACTGTAACAGACCTGCAGCAGCGGATATACACCGAGATGCCGCTGGGGCGCGGCCACAGCGGCGACGCCTGCGTGCGCCTGCTTTGGGCGGGCGGCGTCGTGGGGTGCGCGGCGCCGACGGGGCAGGAGGCAACCGAGGGCCGCCTCCTGCGCCTCACCGACCTGCGCCAACCAGACGAGTACCCAGGTAACAGCAGGGCACAACTGAAAGCTGCTTCAATGGGATTTGTGAGCGGCCCAGGCACCTGCCAGCAGAGCTGACCACCCCCACTTGCCGCTGCCCACCCGCTCCTCCCAACGACCCCTCTCCTCTCCCCGCCCTAACCCCCACCCCACAGACGACGCTGTCTACTTGCTGCCCCCTGAGCTTCTGGCCGACTTCCTGCTCCAGTGCCAGGAGCAGCCCTCTCTTGCTGCCCGCGTGCGAGGCGTGCTGTCGGAGCCGCTGCCGGCACCTTGGTACAGCCAGGCGGCGGCAGCCCCGCTGGCTGAGTTTGCCCTGTACACCAACAACACTTACGCGTGGAACCCTACAGGTCGGCATGCTGCTAGCCAGGGGGGGACTGCTGCTGTGGCGGTGGCGGGCGCAGCAATGAGCTCCCTGGCACGCGCATTGGTGGAGGGCGCAGCAGCCTAGGCATGGCAACAGTGCAGCACGGGAGCTGTGCGACAGCAGGGCAGGCGGCTCATGGCAGGGGCTGCTCCTACCGCCGCTGCTGCCGGCAAGTGCCCTTCAGCAAGGCTGGGCTGGTGGAGCACGGCACCCCTCCTCCTGCAGTCTGGATACGTAGTCCCGCTCCCCTGCCTGACGCACTGCTGATGCTGCCTGCCTGCCCACCTGCCCGCGTGTGTCCCTCTCTTGCAGGCAAGGGCCTCAGCAGCCTCCCCATCCCCTTCCCAGTCTTCTTGCTCGACAACACCACATCCCAGAACGCCCAGGAGCGGGCGACGTACAACGAAGAGCAGGTGGGTGCTTGCCTGCGTCTCCGGGAGTGGTGGGCGGGTCACTGTGCATGTGGTTTGGGCGCAGAGGAGCTAAGTGAGGAGGCTGTGAGGCAGCTGGATCTCAGGCTGGCAGACTGGGTCCGGGGCGGCCCCTTGGCCCAAAGCCTGGCTGCATGTGTGTGATGTGTTGGGAAACGCATTGGGGGATGCCCTTCCCTCCCCTCCCCTAATGTCCAAGCAGCACATGAACGGCGCCCTGCACTACGCAAAGATGAGGCTTACCATGGAGGCAGCCGCCGGCGGCAACAGCAGCGCCTGCCTGGCGGAGCGCAGCTGCCTGCCGGTGGGCGGGCACAGCGTGGTTGCCGCGCTGCCGGCGCTTGGCACAGCGGGCACAGCAGGCGCAGCAGCAGCGGGTGGTACCGCAGGTGCCAGCGGCGACGAACTGCCAGCCATCTGGATACTGTCACAGTTTGACAGCACAGCGCTGTTTCACGAGGCGGCGGTGGGGGCTGAGTCCCCAGTGTCCGGGCTCATCGCCATGCTGGCAGCCGCTGAGCTGCTGGGCAGCGCCAACGCCAGCTCAGCGGTGGGGCAGTACCGTCAGCGGTACTGCCGCCGCCTCGTGTTTGTGGCGCTGGGTGGCGAGCCCTGGGGGATGATGGGCAGCAAACGGCTGCTGTGGGAGGCGGCCAACGGGAGCAGCGCTTTGGCTGGGCTGGGCCTCGCGCCCGACAGAGCGGCAGCGGTGAGTGGGGCTCCCGCGTGCTGGTGCTTGCATGAGGGAAGCAGGGGGCACAACTTTACTTTTGCAGTGAAGGGGTTGCTTGGCGGGCGGGTAATGCCGGTGCAGCCGAGCAGCAGGGGCAATGGGCCATCACCTGTGGCGGCACCGTTGGAATCTGCATAACCGTGCTCTCATTACATCCCTCATACCTCGCCTCCTGTCTGTGGGCCCGACACACATCGCCATATCTGCCTCCCCTGCTCCCTGCCCTGCGCCTCCCTGCCCTGACTGGGTGCAGGTTCTGGAAGTGGGCCAAGTGGGGCGGGCTCAGCGGAAGCAGCAAGGCGGCGCCCCTGAAGACATGCAGCTGTTTGCACACACGCCCGCCGGCGGCGCGGAGGCAGCCGCCGGCATGCTGGCGGCACTGCAAGCGGCTGCAGGGATGCTCAACAGCAGCAGCAGCGGCGGCGGTGGCGGTGGCAGCGGCAGCGGTCCAGGGGGTGCGGTGACAGTGACCGCTGCCTCGCCCACGCTGCCGGGTCTTCCTCCCACAGCCAGCGCCGGCTCTTTTGTGCGGGTGCTTGGCAGCGGCGGCGCAGCAGGCGCAGCGGGCGGCGGGGTGCCGGCGCTGCTGCTGGCAGATTTTGAGGCGGCCTTCCAGGGACCCACGTTCCAGTCGCATTACGACACAATGGAAGGGGTGGAGGTTGATAGCATTGCCAGCGCAGCAGTGGTGCTGGCGCAAGCGGCGCACTCGCTGGCGCTCGGCGGCGGGGATGGCGCCGCGTGCGGCGGCAATGGCACGGCGGCTGGGGAGGCAGGGGAGGGGGCTGTGCCTCCTCTGCCGGTGGATTATGCAGCGGTTAAGGGGACAGTGGAGGCTTTGATGCAGGTGTGTGGGTGAGGGGGAGTGAAGATCAAAGCCGGGGACGCTGCGACTTCTGCAGGCGGGCCATGCAGCAGCGAGTGCCTGCCTGCAAGCCAGCCTCCCCTGCCGCCCCGCCTGCCCTGCTGACAGATGACCCTGCATGCTCCACCCCCTGCATGCCTATGAGTCACATAACGGGGCACAAAGGGGTCACCAATCTGCGCCCCCGCAGTGCCTGCTCAACTCCACGCTGGGCCTGAACTGCCCGCTGGCCCGTGCCATGATGACACCAGTCAATGGGGGCAGTTTGGGCCATTACGTCGGCATCCTGCGTTCCCTCACGGCAGGTGCGCTGTGTGGGGCATCTAGGGGAATGCATGCGGGCTTGGTGTATGGGCGGGTGGGGAGGGCCACTTCACTTGCACTTGTACTCTCATGCAGCGGGCACATGTACGAGGGCTGGGGTGGGTTGTGGGGGGGTGGGCAGTCAGGGTCGGATACCGCCCCTGCACATCGACGTCCCCTGCTCCCTCTCGACAGGTGCAGGCGGTGTGGGGCATCGGCAGCATCAGGGCTGTGGGTTGCAGTGTGGGGCGGCAGGCGGCAGTGCCGGCAGGAGGGCAGGGCAGGTGCGCCCGCAGACTGGGCAGCGCACCTGGCTGTGCTTAGAGCATCCCCAGGTTCGAGCATGCTCCGCCTGCAGCTGCTCAACTGCTGAACCCTTGTACCTCCTGTTGTGTGGCCATGCTTTCTTGCAGACCCGCAGGAAGCTGATGCCAACATCAAATCCGATTTCGAGCGATTCATCTGGAACTGGCTCGCCTTTGCCACCCGCCCCAAGCCCGCCAACAGCAGCAGCAACGGGACGGGAAGCAGCGGCGGCGGCGGCAGCGGGGCCGACGCTGATTTGCAGCGCTGCCAGCCGCTCAATGCGACCGCCTGCCCGTCCGGCTTTGTGTGTGCGGGGTCACGCAGCATCAAGGGGTGAGGCGGCTGGGTGGGGTGAGGCAGGTTGGGGGCAAGCGGGCACGCACAGCGCCGGGCAGTGCAAGGCAGACCGTCGGGGGGGATGCCCGCTGTGCACTGCTGGGCCTGCATTCCTGCAGAGGCAGGGGTGCAAAACATGTGACGACATTGTGCAGTCTACCTGCGTTGGAGCAGGTGTGCCACCTGGCAAGCTGTGCCGCCGCCCGCATCGCACCTTCCACGCTTGCCCGCCCGGCAGCGCACTGCGTGTCGCGCCACTCCCGCTCCTGTCGCTCTGTCCGTCCCCACCCTCTCACTCACGTTGCACGGCCTGTCCCGCCCTCCCCCTTTGCCCTTCTCCTCCCTGCCCGCAGCCCTGATGGCGAGGGATTCTGCTTGAATGCCACCGTGCGCTACGTTCCCTCCTACAGCACGTCACTATTGTGCGATGGCTGTGATGGAGCCAACACAAATTACGAGTTCCGCTGGAAGCTGACAGAAGCGGCGGCGCAGTGGTGGGTGGGCGACGGCGGTGGGTGCGGTATGTGGTGTGGATGGCAGGTGCACGTGCTCTTGTGTGGGTGGCATGCGTTTGAGTGTGTTGGGATGTGGTGTGGGGGCGCAGTGTGAGCTGCATGTGCGTGTCAAAAGTGTTTTATGGATGATGCTGCAGAGGCCATGCACACAGCTGCTGTGGGGCATGCCAGGCGGACCGCCGCAGCTGCAGCCCTGGCCCACCCTGGCACGCACGCTGTGCCCACCCGCGCTCATCTCCACCTCCCCCTGCCTCCCCTGGGCCTCCGTGGCTCGCACTCTGAGCCCACCTTGGGCTCGCCCCCATCTCTCTCCTCTTGGCCCTGCCTTGGCACGCACGTTGCCTCCGCCACGACTTGTCCCCATCCCCCCTGCCTCCCCTGGCCCTCCTCTGCTGCTGCAGGGAGCAGCAGCACGGGTGGCCGCCCGACCCGGTGTGGACGGAATCCAACTGGCCATCCAACACCCCATCCCTCACCCTCTACCTCAAAGAAGACCCTTGGGTGGAGAACGTGCTGCTGGGGGTGGGGCTAGCGGTGGCAGCTGCCAGCGTGGCAGGCGTGCTGGGCGTCCGGTTTGCCTACCACCGCAAGCTCAAGCGGCAGTGAGGGAGGCGCCAGGCTGGCAGGGGGTGCGACGAATCGTGGTCTGGCAGGCGGCGTGCTCAGCCTCGTGCCGCCTGCTATCTGGTGCGCTGTCGTGCCAGCCCAAGTAGTGTAAGCAATGCTGCACCAGACAGAGCTACGCCAGACGGGCAGGGGGCGGCAGGCGAGGCCAGCCCGGCCCAGGGGTGCGTTATTGCCTAGAGATGCCAGGGTTAGCGGCGAGGGCTGGGCAATTCAAGAGTCAACGAGGGCTGCCTGGCAGTGTGTGCATGGTCAGAACTTTACAAGTCGTACGTACAAGTCACATCCCCGGCCTGCCAGCGGCGTGCAGCAGGGTGGCCAGGTGCGCACACACGAGGGGTCACCCCATAACGACGTGGTCATGCAAGGTTGTGTGACGTCGGCACTAGTCGCCAAGGCTTGATGCTGAGGGGTCACAGCGGTCACACAATGTCTTGCTCGCTCAGCCAGGTCTTGTAGATGCCGTAGGTGCGCTCCTTTGCTGCACGGCAAATGGCAAATGGCAGGCGGTCGGGCGTTGGCGGGATGGGGGCGGGGGTGAAACGGGGGCATGCTGTTGAGGGCACAAACAGCATGGGCAGAGGGGCAGTCACGGCGCAGCTGCATTGTGCTGCACTGGAGCCTGCCACACAAGGCACTGGGCAGCCACCGTGTTCCCTGCAGGAACCAAAAGGCGCACGTCAAAAAGCAGGTCAGGTGGGCCCACTGTCATTTTGTCAGCGGGTCGGTTCATCCCGTCGGCGGCGCCGGGCGTGCACATGCACCTGTCGACTGGCGCCCACCTGTGTAGGGCGCCTCGTGGCCTGCGCGCCTGATCGTTGCAAAAGTGAACCCTTCATACTCCTCCAAGAAGCCGCCCACCTGAAGAGGTTGCATTTATCATTGTTGCAGCCACTGCTTACCATTCGATGCCGTTGCAGCCCAGTGGGGCTTGCACACCCGCCGGGCCCCACCCCCGCCGCACATCGGGCCTATGCCCCGCAGCAATCGAGGCTCAACATCGACCAGCATTCAACATCGAATTAGCAGCAGGCCAGTGGTGCCCAGGCAGGCCTGCACGCCCACTCCCCTGCCCATCGCGCTACTGCCGCCCACGCCGGCCCACAAGCGCCCATGCACATTGCCCACAGGCAGCCCCTGCCTCGCCTGGCCACGGGAGTCCTCCCAGTAGCGCCAGTGAGTCTTCTTCCTCTTGCCCACCTGCAGAGGAAGAAGAAGGAAGAAAAAGAAGGAGAAGGAGAAGGATGAAGAAGGAGAAGTACAAGAAGTGTGCACACTGCGCACGTGCGCCGTTGGGCGTGGGTTCAGGATGCAGTGGAGGACTACTCGGTTCTGCCGACTGTGCCGGCAGCCGAGCGAGCGCAAGACGCACCAGGGCGGCACCCTCGAGTGGCCGCCCAGCCGGGGCGAGCGTGCTTTTGGCAGCAACGTGGCAGCAAGGCAACATGTGCGGTGCCGCACAGGCCTGTGTGCGGCACGCCCTCCCTCCGCCCGCTCACAGCCCCCCTCCCCAGCCCACCTCGGTCCCCAGCTTGAACACCCAGCGCCGAGTGCCCGTCAGCGGTACCAGCCCGTCGGCGTCCCCTGCAGCACATGTCAGCCAGCAGCGGGTGGGCACTGCCCGAGCTACCTGAGCAGCCTGAGCTGCCTGAGCGTGAGTGCATTGGCAGCCAGGCAGCCGAGGCTTGATCCGGCCGCCTGCTGCCTTGGCACGTGCACACAGCACACGTGAGCAGGGCCAGACAAGTAGGCAGAGGAGGCAGGCGGGCAGGCAGGCAGGGTGTCACTGGGCAGCATGCGTGCACGCCTGGGCCGGGCCTGCCGCCGCTGTGGGGGCATGCTGCGTTGCCCTCTGGTGGTCCCACTGATGGGAGGCCTCCCAGGTGTACCGATAGGGTGGGGGTTTCAGGTTTCGGGTTTCGGGTTGTAGGGTTGTAGGGTAGTACCTAGGTATATGCAGGCCTCCCTACCGGTGTAGATGAGGATGCGTAGCTTGGGAGCCTCCTCCATGATCCTGCACGTGGGTTTGATGAACGTTTCAAGTCAAAACAAGCGCCCACAATCGCACATTGAATGCAGTTGATGCAGAATGTTACATGCATGAGAGGCAGGTCCTGTGCCTCGGGGCAAGTGTGTGTGTGTGTGGTGGCCCCGGGGGCGTGGAATTACTGATGCAGCCTCCTGTCAGCCGCTGCTGTAGGCGGGCTCCACATCGAGCTCATGCTTTGCGCTGCCCCTGCCCCTGCCCCTGCCCCCCACCCCCCGCCCAACCCGGCTGCTAGCTGCGGCAGGCATGATGTGCAGTACCTGCGGTACAGCGGCAGCATGGAGTCCAGCTGGTCGTCCACGCGGTACTGCAGAGGGCGTGGACAGTGCAGCGGAGCAGGTGCACACAGTGGGCACAGGCACCGACAATGGCTGGACGTGGTGCCGCAGGGCAAGTGCAGGCAGGGCAAGTGCAGGCGGGGAGAAGTGGTGCGCCCCACATGGGCAGGCAAGCTTCCGCTGGGCTTACAGTCCCACCGCTCCCCACCCGGAGGTCCCACGGCACCTGTAAGATTTTTGGGTCGGTGCACCCGCGGTACTGCCAGTCCAGGGCGCCGCTCATGTTGGCGTGCAGTGCATCCTGCAGGGTGCCAGAAGGAGATGTGGGCGTGCGTCGTATTGCTGAAGCCAGCAGCGCCCCCGCCCTCCCACATGCATTGAAAGGGCCCGCCCATGGGCCACCTGTGCGTGCGTGGTTGCCCTTGTCTGTCAAACAGCACGTCGATACGCATGACGCTGCATGGCATGCGGGCATGTGGGTGTGCAACTGGCTGCAGTCAGTAGCATGCCTGCTTGCCTGCACGTCGCGGCGGGCCAGGTAGACGTCGGCTTCCTGGGTGATGCAGGGGTCCACCCCTGGCTCGTCATCTGTGACCACCCATGACGAGGGAGAAGTACGGGGTGAAGGAAAGCACGAGCCAGAGGGGGCAGCTGGCAAGGGGAGACAATGTGAAGCAGCACAGATGTCGTTGAAAGAGATGCACACGAGCGGTAGGCAGCGCCACAGGGCGCTGCACATCTAGCGCTCGGGAGGGCGGGGCGGAGGGCGGGCAGAGCGCCTGCTCATCACACCCGCACGTGTGCTGGGCGGTCGGCTTCCAAAAGCGCTGCACCGCATGCCAGCGCATACCCACCGTGGCTGGCTCACCCACCGTGTTTGCGCATCAGCCACCTGGCGGCGGCGCTCAGCATGCCATTGAAGTCACTTCCACTGCCGCCGCGGCCTGTGCCAGGTGCTGTGGGGTTGTGGGTGCCGGCCTTGCACTTGTCTCCAAACACGTTTTGTATGTCGATGGGGCCCATTTCAGAGATGGCCTGCATCGGCAGGAGGGATTTGCTTTTCAGGCTCAGAAAAATGAGTGAGGGGTGAAGAAGACCCGGCTGGTTTGACGAGTCAGTCCGGCGGGGCCCAGGCCTGGCAGACTGAGAGCAAGCCGGCCGGCCGGCAGGCAGTGATGGTCTGAAAATGCGGAAGGTGGCGCAAAGCAACGAGGCAATGGCGGGCTGGGCAGCGCAGTGGAGGGCGGGCAACAGGGGCCACGCGGGACCACGGGGAGACGTGCAGGCACCCCATCCTTACTCTCCCCACTTCCGCCCGGCCCTGCCCCCCTGCTCACGTCTTGCACCGCCTTGCGGCAGGCCTTGCTCTCCTTGCGCACTTGCACCTCGATGTCAGGAGTGATGATGACCTCCTTGAAATCGCAGGAGCGCTCCACCTCCCTGTTGAGGAGTGATGAAGGAACACAGGTTCATATTTCAGAGTACCGGGAGTGGCTGCACTTCCCGGGAGCAAGATGTGTGCACGCCAGCGCAGCAGCAACAGCAGCAGCTAGGCTAACAGTTGACGAAACATCAGACAGTGCGAGGACGGCTCTCGCTGCAGGAAGAGCGTTGCCACTGTGCTGCCTGCGCTGCCACCTCAGCTGGCAACCAATGCCGCAGTTAACGGACCAATGCTTTTGCAAGGTTCCCGCCATGCTTGCATGTGGCGCTGCCCCTGTCCCTCCAGTCCTTACCACACCCTCCCCCTCAAAACAGACAGGCTGCGCCCACTGAGCTCACTTCTTTATGTCCTGGGAAATGAGGCCGTGGCTCCACCAGTAGACCAGGCGCCCCTCGTTGTCAAACTCCGAGTCGGTGGAGGGGTTGCCTGCCAGGAGGGGGGAGGGAAGGGTGCGTGCGCATGTGGGTGCGCCGGACAGGCCTGGAAGTTTAAGAGGCACGTCGGCTTGGCGGCTGTGCACCATCTCAGAGGGCCTGCTTGCCTGCCCACCCGCTTGCCTGACAGCCTGCTTGCCTGCCCACCTGCCTGCCTGCCCGCCCCGCCTGCCTGCCCACCCACCCAGCAGGAAGCCGCGCAAGTCGAGCCGGTCGGAGCCCACTGCCTGGCGGTTGTGCTCAAGCGCCCTCAGCACAATGTGCGGTACGTAGTGGCCTGCGCTCCCGAACGGGTGGGGTGGGGTGGGGGGAAACATGCGCACAGCACTGTATGCGGGTCGCCCAATGCCCGGGAGTTTGCCAGACACTGGGAAGCTGCCAGTCAGCTTCCCAGTGACTGGACGGGCAAGCAGCCTGTTGATGCGCTGCCAACACCGGTTGCTCAGCAGCTGCTGTTGCAGCACAGGCGGAAGCAGCCGCATGACATGCCACGCAACGTCACACCACAACCTCCGCCCGCACCTGCGTAGCTCTCCCCGGCCAGCCAAAACGGGTTGCTTGCCAGTCGGGGGTACAGGCGGCGCCAGTGGTGCACAAACTCCAGCACGTCCCTCGCCATACCCTGGTCTCCCGCCTCCCTGTCATCTGCAGGAAGGTAGAGGTGGGAGGGTCGGCGGGACAGAGTGGCGAGCTGGCACTATGCGGCCGCGCCTGGCCCTCACCCTGACTTCAGAAAGTGGAGGGCAGACCTCTGCCCCTGCCCGTCCTCTGATCCGTCTGGGCAGGAAAGTATGTGAGACCCGCACAGACACTTGCCCCCTGACGAACACGCCACTCCCGGCCCTCTCATCCCTTCACCCCCCAACCACGCCTCCCCCTTCTTCCCCTCCCCCCTCTCCTCCCCAATTCTTTTACCCCTCCCACCCACCTGAGGAGTTGGAGTAAGAGAAGCCCACAAAGGCGGGGGCGTCCAGATAGATAACGTTGGCCAGCTGCAGGAAGCAATGGGGAGGCGCCATGCGCGCAGCAATTTTACGGACCACAGGCCGACGCACAGTTGCATGTTTTGTTTGGGCTGAGCTGTGTGCGCAGTGGACGCCGGGAATGCGGTTGGGCAGATGTCTGTGTGCACAAGGCTGGGGCGGCAGCCTAGGCCTAGCTGACCTGGTGGCCATGCCCGAAGCGCTCCGCCGATTGCCCCAGGAAGAACCCCAGCCCAACACAATAAGAGGGTGGTGGAGGGCGACAGTGGGATGCCCGTCGTGCGCTCCAGTGCCCCGCCGCCCCCACCTCGCCGCACCACATCCGTCCGCTCCCCAGCTGGTGGCACCACCCCCACCCCCCCGACCTGGTGATAGCTCCACTTGTTCCGCACCAGCCTGGCCTTGCCACGGGAGGTTGGGCGGGGAAAGAAGGGGCCATGCTCCCCAAGGAAGGCAGTGGCCACGGAGCTGCAGCCAGGGCCGCTGCAGGCGCGCGGGGCAGGGGAGGGTGGACAGCCGGGCAAACGGGGGGTGCGGGTGGGCCGGTGGTATGTATGCAGAGGCTGGGAGGAACTGAGCACGCTTCAAGGCCCCCCTCTCGATGACAAATCTCCCTGATTGTTGAATGTAAGCTCTGAAGCATAGATTACAACTGGTGCAAAATGAGGGTTAGGGACCCCTGTGCCCTCGCTGCCGCAGGTGGAGGTTGAGGGGGCACCGCGGGGCGCACCCCCTGCAGGCCTGGCCTGCTGGCCGTGGCCCCTCACCCTGTGAGCCACAGCAGCACCGGCGCTTTCTCGGGACTCTCCTCCGCCTCGACGAAAGCGTAGAACAGCGCCCTGTCGCGCGAGACAGGCACGGAGCCGGCAAAGAGCCTCAAGTCGTCCAAGGCGCCCCAGCCGGGCAGGCGATGCACGCGGTGGCACTCCTCCGCCTCCTTGGAATGCCGCCCCACACCATAAGGCAGCGACGCCGTGCCTGTCAGGCGTGCGATCGACGGCCCAGCCATCCAGGCGGCAGCGCTGGCAGCAGCCAGCGCCAGCGCCAGAAAGGCGGCCTTGGAGGGCATGGCGTGCAGTGTTTGTGAGGCAGAGTGGCACCGCGTTAAGCTAACGCGGTAAACAATAGTGACAGGCAGCAGATCCACTCGTGGCCCGGGAATCTCCAAAATGGCCCCAGCATGCATGGCGTGGCAGATGGATCTTGCTAAATTGGAGATTGATTTTTTCTGTTTTCTTTTTGGTGCTAGCAAGGAGGTCGGCATGCCGGTCGAGCATGCAACTTTCATACCTTTTCAGCGGCAGCAGGGTGACCCGCAGTGACTGGGCTGCACGCAGGCCCGTTGACGGCACATGCGGGAAAGCGTTATTCACAGGGCGTTGTGCGGAAGGAGTGCAGGCATCATGTGTAGCGATACGGTGGGTCCATGCTTTGCGGACAAGTGGCATTCAGAAGGGGTTTGAATAAGTGCAGGTCAGATGGTCAGAGCACAGAGAAGCGGTGGTGTGCTGAAAAGAATATGTGGGGCAGGGCAGCGAATGGAAGCCGGGTTGTGCTGGCAGGCAATGAAGGCTGGGTTGGGTTGAGCAGGGGTGTGTTTCATGAGCACTGAAGAAGTGAGAGCGGAGCAGGACACAGCTGAGAAGCGGGCTGTGATGCGCGGCACAGGCATCTGGCCAGGGGCCAAGCCTGCCGCTGCAAATCCAGCGGGGTCACTCAGAGACCCGCTCAAGTGAAAGAGGCCGCATGGGCAGCTGCTACGCAGGCGTGTGGGTGCTGCGCCCTGGTTTGCTGCTTTGCAGGTGTAAGGTGCTGGTTGACGGGTGGGCACCCCTAATCCTCTCCAGCTGCCGGCAGCTGCTCAAGCATCTCTCGTAGCCGGGGCACCACTGCCGCAAAGGAGGGCCGCTCTCCTGGCTCCTGGTCCCAGCACTGCTGCATGAGCTGGCAGTACTGGTCCAGGCTGGCGGGCGGGATGGAGGAGCCGCCGGGAAGCTGCTCGGGGGGAGGGATGGTGGGCCGCAGCCCCTTGATCACCAGCTGGACCAGCTGCAGAGGAGGAAAGCAGGCGAGCTGGCACGAGGGTTGAGTAACGGCCTCTGAGAGTTGGGAGGACTGCGGGCAAGCATACTTTTGAAGGTAGGGCCGGGCCGGCGCTTGCCTTGGGGAGAGGGGCTGTGCGGCAACGCTACGCCAGTGCAGTACCAGTGGTACCCCCCTGGGAAGCTGGCCTGGCTCACCCGGTAGGAGGGCCCCGAGCCGGAGAAGGGGAACTGGAAGGTGAGGAGCTCCCACAGCACGATGCCTGCAGCAGTTGCGGGGGATGAAGAAAGTGCGCAGAAGGTGAGTGAGAGGTGAGTGAGAGGTGAGGGGAGGCAAGTCAGGGGAGGTGAGCAGCTGCCATAGCACGGTGCCTGCAGCACATAGGGTAAAACAAGTGAGGCAGGCACTGGAGGGGGCCAAGGCGTAACGAGCGCGGTGCCGGCCGCCCGCGCTGCAAGTGTGAGGGTGCAGCCCCTGCCTCGCCCCTGCCGCCCTTCAGCACTCCAGCTTCCTTGCCTGCACACGAGCCAGCCTGCCTGCCTTCACACATGCCGACGCGCCCCATTCTCCGGACACCAGGCAGCACAATGGCAGGCGGTGCCTCTCCGGCTCCCAGGCACGCCAGCCCCCGCGCCGCGCTCACCAAAGCCGTACACGTCGCTCTGCTGCGAGGCGCGGCTGCCGCGCAGCACCTCGGGGGCCAGCCACGTCGGGTTGGTGGCGCCTGCACTGCTCTCCGAGTTGTCCCGCTCGTGGGGCAGCAGCTTGGACAGGTTGAAATCGGCCACCTGGATGCACAGGGGAGCGAAACCTGGTTACAGTTGAGGGCACAAGAGCAGGGCGCAGCGTGCAGGGACGCTTTCAAGCTGCTGGCGCACATGCTAGTTGGATGAGGTGGACCGCCATTGTCACACACAGAGGAGAATGTGGCAGTGTGGCAGCCCAAAACCTGCAGCGTGCAGTGCCCGACTGGGGCAGCGCTGGCCAACGAGGTAGCAGCTGGCCAAAGGTTCGCACCTTGACGCGCCAGTGGCCGTCCACCAGCAGATTGGGGCTTTTTACGTCGCGGTGCAGCACGGGCGGGGAGCAGCTGTGGAGGTAGAGCAGGCCCTGTGGCTGCGTCCAGTGCCTGGGAGGGGAGCAGGCACGGGCAGCGAGAGGCAGGGAGAGGTGCATGAGAGGATGGCCAACATTGACGGCCGCCCCAGTTGATGTTGACGGAGCAGGCGCAGCAGTAAAGCTTGCACCTAGCTCACACTGGGTGCTTCGTCCTGTGTACCTGAGCGGCCGAGCAGCCGTGCACAAGCAGGCGTGCGTGCGCTTGCGGGCGCCACTGGTGCTGGGCATGCCCTCAGCCCCCCCGCCTGCAGGCCACTGGCCGCCTCACCATGCGCAGGCGCAGGGCCCAGGTCAGCTCTTTGGCCAGCAGGCCGCGGCGGGCCTGCGACAGCACGTCGTGCACGCTGCCGTTCTCGGCATACTCTGCAGCGCGAGAACGAGATGAGGTTGGAGAAAGAAAGAGTGTGCATGTTTAGTTTCTTGCGGCACTCATGGCGGAAAACCAAAGGTGTGCCCGGCTGACCTTGGGCACACTGGCAGCTGCACATGCCCCCAAGGGTGACAAGCAAGCTGCCCTTGCTCGCATTGAGGCTGGCCTTGCTTGATGGCCATTGGAGGCCACTTCAGAACACCAGGCCCTGGCTGTGAGGCTCACCAGTGAGGATGCAGGGAGGCAGGTCGCACAAGCCCAGAAATGAGACGCACTGCGGGTGCCGGATTCTTGACAACATTGCAACCTCCTGCGCAACGGGGTGTGGGCGTGTGCAGAGGGGAGGTGTGCGTCGCCCAGGCGCCGGCCTGCCCTGGGAGCGCCGCCCGGCAAGCTGGTGCCCTGCCGGCCAGCGCCTGGCCTGCCTGCCTGCCCGCTGTCTGCCTGCTCCTCTGCTTGCTTGCCTCTGTGATCACCCGACCTGCCAAGCAAGCACGAGTGCTGGTGCGGCCCGGCAGCCCACCCACACTCGCCTTGCTCAGCTCCCGCATCGTGTCTGCGGGCAGCTCCAGAGCATCTCCCCCATGCTCCAGCTGGTCGACGCTCAGCAAGATCTTGACCTGCAGTTGGGTGCTTAATGGTAAGGCGTGCACAGCAGGGGGCAGCAGGCAAGTGCAGGGCGAGACCACAGCACGCACGCCGCAGCGTGCAGGGCTGTGTGGGCTAGCTGCTGGCACCAGTGATCAAAGCTCGTGCAGTCAGTTGACCCACCGCTACGGGTGTCTCACGCCACTTTGCATAGTACACCTGCGGAGGGGAGGGTGAGCGGGCGGGAAGGCCAGCGGGTGGGATCAAATCGACGGGTGGTTAAAAAGGGTGTGCTGTGAACGGCATCAGGGTGGCACAGTGATGCTCGGGCGGTGCGGGAAGACAGCTGGGGGCACCTGCTCCTAGACCGCCACAGCCCTGACGGCTGAGAAAACAGGAGCTGCAGCAGCAGCGGCAACAGTACCGGCAGCAGAGGCAGGGAGGCAGCCAGCAGCAACAGCAGAACGATGGCAGAGGCGGGGAGGCAGCAGCAGTGGCGGTAGCAGCAAGGGCACCAGGCGCGCTGCAGTGCTTTGATGGCGACAGCGGAAGCCGGCACAGCAGATCCAGCAGGTGGCTGCAGCACAACCACCGCAGGCATAGCAGGCACAGCGGCAGCAGTGCCCCTGCCCACCTTGCCGCACGACCCCTTGCCAATCACGCGCACAATGGTGATCTCCTGCCACCCCACCGCCCAGGGCTGGAATTCGTCGGGCAGCGCCCCGCTGCTGGCGCGGCTGGAGGGCGCGCGGCGGGTGGAGGAGGCGGCGGCGCTCCTGCCGCCCGGGCGCGAGCCCAGGGTGCTTGTGATGAGGGAGAGGACGGGGTCGGACTCCAGTGAGTGCAGGCTGCAGCAGGGGGCAGCGCCAGAGAGGCATGGCGGTTGGCAGGCGCAGGGTGCTGGGGATGCGGGGAGGTGACAGGGACTGACTTTGAAAAGTGCTGGTTGCAGTGCAAAGGAGGAGGCAGGAAGGTGGGCGGATGGTGGGGCAGGTACATGCCGTGCATTGGGGTGTTGCGGGAGAGCACAGGGCTGCTCTCAAGAGCGTGCAGGGGGCAGAGGTGCGAGGCTTGGCGAGCAGATGGGTGCATGAGCAAAAAGACTGGCCGTGGCGTGGCGTGGAAAGCATGCTGCTGGGGAGCAGGCAGGTGTGGCTGCAGGCAGGGCCTCCGCTGCTGGGCATTATACCGGCAGCAGCGCAAGAAAGGTGTCGGCAGCAGCGCTCGGGTGTGCCCAGCGCTGCAGCCCGTCGCCCCATGTGTGTGCCCACATCCCTCACCTGCCAGACTCCTGGAGGTGGTGCAACGAAGGCTCCTCCTTCGCCTCTGCTCCAGCACATGATGTCTTCGCATCCTCAGAGGCAGCCCGCCCCCTGCTGCTTGCCGCCGGCGCTCTGCGACGCCGTAGGCGGAGCGCCACCAGCGCCACTGCCGCCGCCGCAGCCGCTGCACACAGCCATGTGCGCAAGATAGCTCACAAAGCGGCCCAGCAGAGACCCGCAGGGCAGAGGCGGTTTGATGCTGGCTGGCGGCATGCACACCCCTTCAGCCTGCAAACCACCCTGACTAGAGGCGGGCTGGCTCTCCCCAAAGGGGCCACACTGACTCTGGCTTGCGGCCCAAGACAGCCACACATGCAGCACGTGCAGCAGTGACAGGCGCACAGGCAACGCGTGCAGCTGCCATCGCTGGTGCTGGCCTCACCCAGGCTACCCAGCGCAATGCCCACAACCGCTCCGGTGGACAGGGAGGAGGAGGAGGCGCCAGATGCGGCGCCATTGGGAGAGCCTGCAAGGCAGGCAGGGGAGAGGAGCGCCATCAGGTGATGTTGGTGCTGCAGGTGCCACCCGGTCGCGGCTGCTGCCCAGCTGCTGCACCACGCATGCCCGGCGCCCCATGCGCACCTTGCGGCGGCGGGGCCTGGGATGGGGGCGGTGCTGTGCTGGCCACAAAGCTGCCGCGGCAGGCGGTGAGCCAGATGAGGATGAGGTCGTCCGTGGTTGTGTCGGTGGTTGCGGACGTGGGGTCGGCTTTCACCGCGCGTAGGATGCCGGTGAAGCATGGCTCGCTGAGCTGCAGGGCGCAACCGAGGGGTTTTGATTCGTGGAACAATCATGCAGAGGCAGTCGAGATAGAAGGCGGCCCGAGGTGTGCACGCATGCGGGGAGGGGGGCAGGGCGGCCCTGCAATATATGCAGATTGATCCTCGGGAGACTCCAGGCATCCACAGTGCCATGCCCAGTGACAACGTTGGGGTGTAGCGGACGGCCGCGCAGCCCGCCGCGCCACGCCTACCCGCTTCCACTCCTCGCTGCAGGCGGGCTCGCAGTTTGGTTCGGGGCGCGACGTGTTGGCGGCCACGGCGCCGATGTACGTCAGGATGGAGGGGCACTTTGAGATGTCGAGCTGGGTGACGGCGGGGTCGGCGACGCACTCCTCGGTTCCCATCACCGCCACCACGTATGCAAGCACCGCGTCGTTGGTTAAATATTCCAGGATGTTGGGGTTGAGGGGCGCCATGCCGCCTGCAGTCGTGAGCCAGGGGGGTGAAGCGGTTGGGGGGGGCTGCACACGCGTGGTGGGCACAAGGACAGCACCTCAAGAGGGGCGTGCGCAGGCGCCAGGCGCGCCCTGCCTGCTGCCCCCGCTGCGCCTGCCCTGCCCCTCTGCCGCCTGCCCGACTTGCCTGTGGGCTGCGCCCCGGCATCCGAGGCATTCAGGTTCCGGCATGCATTCAGGTAGACAGCCCCCATGGATGCCAGCTTGGTGTTGTTGCTGGCGCGCAGCGAGTCCTGGATGCCCACAAAGCAGGCGGAGCTGAGCTGCAAGCGGCAGGGTGGGGCAGGGGAGAACTCCGTGAGGCGGCGGGGGGAGCCACATTTGCAGAGGGGCGCCCAGCAAGCCCTGCTGGCGCTGCCCAGTGCCGACTTGGAACTTGAGATCCCACAGACCCGCATGCGCATCCCGCATGCCCTAAACCCCTGCAGCGAGCCTCACTCAGCCCGGTCTCCGGCTCTTGCAGCAGGCTGGGCAGCGGTCTGCACACACACAGCAAAGCTTGCCCCCCCCTCTGCCTATGTAGATGGTGTGCTGCCTCGCCTTGCTGTGCCCCGCCCGGCACCCTGCTCCGCACAACAGCCGTGCAGAGTTGTGAACACCCGGTCAAGCCCCTGTCACACTGCACAGCCTCACCTTGCTGTACTCCGCCCGGCACTCCGGCTCGCACAGCAGCCTGGGCAGGGTGGCGTTGTTGGCTGCCACCCCGTCCACCCAGGCCAGCAGGGAGGGGCACTGTGTGACGTCCATGGAAAAGACGTTGGGGTCGCTGGCGCAGGCGGGGGTGTTGAAAACTGTTGTCACATACTGCAGCACCGAAGGAAGCCAGGGGCATGAGCAGAAGAAGGCTGGATGGTGTCGCCAGGCCAGGACAAGCATGGGCGATTTCAGCTGCACAGCCAGGGGTGCCAGCACAGGCGCAGGAGCTGAGGGCCGGCGTGCGCCGACAGCGGGCGGCGCCGACAGGATGCATGCAGCGGGTGGGCAAAGCATGGCTGCAGCAGTAGCAGCTGAAGCATTGCAATAGCAGCACACATTCCTATTGACACCCCATATGGGCAGCATGCATGCAACACTGCATCCGCAGCAAGCAATAGTGTTTTGTGCAGCAGGAGGAATCAGAGGGAAGATCGGGGTTGGCCAAGCACCTGCAGCATGACTGGGTTGTCCAACAGCGCCAGCACCGCCGGGTTGATCCCGCCCTGAGCCTGCGCAAGGCTCAAGCCCGCGCCGCTGCCCAGCAGCAGCAGCGTGCCCAGCAGCAGCGCCGCCGCCGTGCCTGCCGCGGGCATGCGCGCACGCATCGCTGCGGTCCCTTGAGCACTGCACGTCACGGCTGAACCGTGCCCTGCGGCCGTTGTAGCAGCAGCGGCGGCGCTGGTGCTGCCTCCCTGCATCACCGAAACAAGGGGGACGGACATGGGGACACCTTGGCAGGCGCGCAAAGCCTGTTGGCGGGACGCAGCGCTGCGGCCCTCAGGCTGCTGGCGGCGGCCCGCGTGCTGCCGCTATGCAGGTCAGGTCCTGGGCCTCCCGCCTGGCTTGCAATCGCTGCGTACCGGCCTGGAGGGCCCGAGGTGGGCGCCCTTCCACACCAGTAGATCCGACTGGTTCTCCCGCATTAGTTCCCTACATTGTAAGCCCGGGTTTTCAAATTCCCCACCTTGCT
>JAPTJF010000682.1:0-21481 GCA_029339195.1 Micractinium sp. NFX-FRZ
AGCTGGCCAAGCACGCCGTGAGCGAGGGCACCAAGGCCGTCACCAAGTTCACCTCCGCCTGAGCGGTGTGACTGGCGACCTCCAGCCCTTCCGGCACACAACCTCCCAACCCAACTGGTGTTATTCAACACCACCCCCGCTCCTGGAAACCAAACACATGCCTGTATGCCTGCTGGCTGGTTGGGTGCAGCCGCCATGGTGTCTGATTGCGTTGCTGTGTGTGTGCTTGCTGAAACCGAGCGCCCGGTGGCCTCCCCCTGGCGAGTGGTTCGTGAGCTGGGTGCGCGTCCCCTGCGTCAGGTGCAGTTGCTCTGCGTCTCGCTGATCATGCCGTGTGTCATTGCATTGCGGTGCCTGCTGGGAGTGAATTTGGGCCCCTGTGGCTGGGAGCAGAAAAGGCAGGGTACGCAAGCAAGGCGGACGGGGCAAGACGGGAGGAGGAGTGGGTAGCGCAATGAGTGCAGGGGCACAGGCAGTGCAGCTGGCCACAGGGAGCCTCCCTTGTGCGCCTGTGTGTGCATCACTTTCTTTGGAGCACTGTGCAAAAGCTGGTGCAAGCAGGAACCCAACCCTGTGCTGAGTCTGGAGTGCTCTTGCCCTTCCGCTTCACCGCTGTGCCTCGAGTGCCCGGCAGCTGGCTTGTGCTCAGGCCATGCCGTTCGCTGACAGGCGGGGCTGCAGTAGCGGGCAGCCATGCATGCAGCACACCTCTTGCTCTCCAGCTGGCCGTCGCTGGTGCCCGCCACATTGGTGCAGCCCAGGTGCGAGCAGCGCCGCTTCCCCAGCGCCAGCACCAGCTCCGCAGCCGCATGCTCCCTGCCCGCTGCAGCACTGCTGCTGCCACCGCCAAGCGCGGCATCAGCGTGCTGCAGCGCTGGCTGCAGCGCCTCTGCCATAGGGGGTGGCGGGCTGGGGGCCTCCTGCTGTTGGTATGTATAGTAGGACAATGCTGTGGGCAGCGCATCTCCCGGCGCAAAGGGGGGCAGAGTCACCTCCGTGTGGTGCACGGTATGCGCCAGGCAACGCAGCGCCCTGCAGCGCACAAGCACAAGCAGGGGCGTCTTGCGCTAACTGGTGTGCAAAGCTAACCCCTCCGCCATCCGTCTGCTTGGTACCTCTCTATCCCCTCCCGCCCCCAGTCGCAGCACCCCCCACCTGTGACCAGCTGTCGTGCGCTTGCCCCGCATGTAGCAGGTGCCGCCCAGCACAGCTGAGATATGGCAGGCTGACAATGAGGAAATGTGTGCACACAAGCTTGGCATGAATGGTGGTGACGGGGCGGGGCGGCCACAGGAGCATGCCGGAGCGCGCGTCCCCTTCTCAACGTGCCTCTCCAACTTCTGAACAGCACGCACCAGGTTGCAGATCTTGATCACCGGCTGTGAGAAGCAGCCTGGCAGATGCCCCCACCTGCACTCTACCGCGGCGCTAATCAAGTGCCCTCAAACCAGCCCAGGCACCCAGGCACCTGACAATGCAGCCCCGCCCTGTGCCCGCTCCCAGTGCTTCAAGCTGAGCACTGGACAACGGGCCTTGATGCACGCTTCCGAAAGAAATGTTACCGGAGCTGGCCACTCTACTGGTACAAAGCGGAGCACAAGGGGAGAGGGAGAGGGTGTCACTGTTGCTGCTGCTGCCTGGTGTGCTGGCGGCTGGCTGCTGCTGAGGCAAGGGGGGGAAGAGGGCACCAGCGGGCGCCACACAGGGCGCTGCCGCCGGTCAAGCTGCTGAGGCTGCTGGGCATGCTGTGCCGGCGCCAGCTCAGCACTGCCAGCTCGGCGCCAGCTCATGCCTTCTTGGCAATCATGCCGGTGTTGCGGGCATACTCAAAGATGCCGCCCGCGTCAATCACTGGCCCCGCCTGCAGAGGGCACCACAGTGGAGGAAAAAAACGAGGGGTGAGCAGCGGGGGGGGTCAAGAGGCGGAGGAGCAGCGGGCGGCGGCAAGCGCCACGGGACGTCGGGTGCCTGCATGCTGTCCCTTCAAACGACCACAGCCTCGCTCCCGCCATCCCTCCTCCCGCTGCCCCTCGTCTGTCAAAGCAACACCCAATCCTTCCCCTGCCAAACCCCGGCCTGAACTCACGGCTCCCAACGGCTTCCCTTCTGCTGCACCTCCTGTCTCGCTGCACCCTCCTGTCCCCCGACTTCATGACAAAATGAACCGAAGCAGCACCTCCCCAAACGGCCTAGGGTACTCACGTCTCCCAGCGGCTTGAGCGAGTACTGCTTGCCGGTGGACAGGTCTGTCAGCACGTCATTCACCATGTCAACCTCCACCTGCAGGGGACAAAGGCAGGCGCTGGATGGTTACGGGATACTTACACACATATCAAAGCAAAGCTCCGCCATCCATGTGCACGCCAGCCGATGACCGAATGTTGCGGCCCCGCCGTGCGCGCACAGACGCCCATCTGGTGTGCTGGCACCAGTACTCATACACCCACGTTACCAACCTCCACCCGATGCGTACTGCTAGGCATGCACCGCACCGTGCGCCCCCTCTCCAGCTTGCACGGCACCTCACACGCCTGGGGGCAGCACCACCACGTACGTGGCAGGCAGGCACCCACCTCACGCCCCGTCTCCAGCTCGTCGCACAGCCGCGCGTCGGTCTCCACCGGGTACAGCTCGCCGCTGCACGAGGGTGGTGCCAGGCGGGGTCAGAGAAGGGACACAAGAGGGAGAGGAGGGCGCGCCAGGGCATTCCTCGCCCTCCAGAGGAGCCCCACTGCATGCTCACCCTCTTAGGTCCCCCCCTACTCCTGGCGCCCAGGCTGTGTGAGACACATGAAGCACACTGTGAAGGGGACTCCCACCCTCCCGACCAAATGGCAGCCCTTCCCTCTCCACGCCTGCCTCGACAGCGTCCCTTCCCCCCTCGTGAGCACACGCAGTTCTGAGTGAAACAGACCGTCACCCTTCTGCCAAATGACGCCCCCTGAAACGAGCGCCCCTCTCCCTACTCACGTGGACACGCAGTTCCGGAAGAAGATGCGCGCATACGACTCTGCCACCACCACGGTGGCGCCCGACGCGCCCAGCGCCACGGGCGCGTGCTCCCGCGACGACCCGCACCCAAAGTTCTGGCCGCCGATGATGACAGGGTAGTCGGTCTTCATGGAGTCAACCTGGCACAATGGTAAACAAAGAGCATGGCAAGGGGAGGACAGGGTCAGACGGTGACGCATGGCGGTCAAGTGGTGGGGCACACTGGTCTGCCTGGCAGAAAGGAGGGGCAGGAGCAACAGGGGGTGGGGCAGCCCAACTGCACCGTGGCAGCCAGCGATGCCTGACCAGGCATTGCGGGCACGAACAGCGCGCGTTTCAGTGCCCTGACGCTTCCTCACAGCCCCACCTCCCCACCGCCACCCCGCCCCGCTGCCACCCTGCATTTCCACTGTCACACTCCCCGCCGCCGGGCACCCTGCTGCCACGCACCTCCACGTAGCGGATGGGGTACTCTTCATCGGGCAGGCCGATCAGCGCGTAGCTGCCAAGCTTCTCATACTCGTCAGGCTGCAGTGCAACAAGGCAGCGAGGTTGAGATCGTTTGTTGGAGAGAGGGCCAGCAGGGGAGCCAGGGAGGAGAGGGAAAGAGCGCAGCAGAGTTGCACAGCACAGAGTAGCACAGCAGGCGGGCCAGCGAGGCACCTGCCCACGCTGCATCCGCAGACACAGGCACGGCCGCCAAGCTGGCACTTCCACCTGCCAGCTGCCGAATGCTGCCGCCCAGCCGCCCTGCCCACCTTGGACGGCACAAGGGTGAGGTACTCTGCGGGGATGATCTGGTCAGTGTCAATGTTCTGCAGGGGAAAGAAGAGGAAGAGTAGCAGGGCAGGGGTGTGAGGCTACCATGCAGTGGTACCCTGCCTGCCTGCCTTCGCTGGTGCCGCTGCTCGGCGCCGCCGCCAGCCGGCGCCGCCTACCGCCGTCTGCCCGCCCGCCTCCTTTCCCTGGGCGCTGCGTTGCTGGTCGCTGGCCTGTGCACCATCCGGCAGCCCTGTGGGCTCCCCACACGTGCAGGGTGGGCAGCAAGGCGGGTGGGCTCACTCACGTCCTTGGTAACAAAGCACTTGCCGCGGATGACGCGTGGGGCGCCCTGGAGGTCCACCTTGGCCTGCACTACCAGCCGCGCGCCCCTGCTGCTGCGCGCAGCCGCTGGCCGAGCCAGTTGCAGCCTCGCCACGCTGCCTGCCGCCTGCATTGCTGCTGCCGCTGGGGGTGCCTGCCTGCTGCTGCCACTCGGCTACTGCGGGTTGGGCTGGGGCCGGCTGGGACACGGTGCGATGCGATGCGAAGGTGCTCTGAGACTCCCAATTGCGCAATGGGACTTGCCGCAAATGGGACTTGGCACATGGGCGCAGCGCTCCACTTGGCGACCGGGGACACCGCGGCCCCTCATGCCCCCGCCTCCGCGCCTCCATCGGCCTCTTTGGCCAGTTTTGGCAACGCCCAGGGTGAGGACCTGCAGTTGGGCAGTGCAGCTGGGCAGACAGCGCTGCATGGCGTGGGCTGCATGGTCGCAGCGAGGGGAGGGGCCTCTGGCGGCCCGCAGCAGCATGGCTTGAAACTTCCCCTGGAGCTTAACGCAGCGACAGTGGGGGCAGTGGGGCTCTTGACATGGCGGCCGCCAGGCCGCTGATTGGGAGAGCTCCCCCGCGGCGCGGCCAAGCCAGTGGGCATGTTTGGCGACCAAGGAATGCAGGGCTGACAGCAGGAGCATGTTATGCCGCCTGGGAAGTCTGGCTGCCAACTCACCGCCCGCCGCCGCCCGGGCCTCCCCGGCTGACCTTGTGTTGTGCAGGGTAAAGAGCAGAAATGCCGGGCGGCCAGGGCTACCGCGCGCGCACGCGCTACTCTTTCGCGCGGGGCGCCAGGTGCGGAGCTGGAGCTCCGGGCAGCCGTCGGCAGGGCAGCTGGCGGGAGCAAGGGCGCGCTTGAACGAGGCACAGCTTGGGCCGGCAACAGCAGCAGCACCACCTGCAGACACACGGAATGCAGCACCCCGCGGGCTTGCTGCAGCTGGCTCAGCGCCTCAAGGCAGCAGAGGGTTGTTCTCCAGCATGCACAGCAGCACCAGGGGCACCGTTGCCGTTGCCGGGCCATTGCCGACGGTGCGTAGCGCCCACCCCGCCCTGCCCGTCTGTGCTGCCCTTGCTGTGCCGCAGGCAGAAGGGTGTCATCTCCCTGAGCACCTACCTTACCACCTACAAGCTGGGCGACTATGTGGACGTCAAGGTCAACGGTGCCGTGCACAAGGTGCGCACACAAAGCGGGACTCTGGCAGTGGGCAGGCACTGGCGAGTGCATGCCGCCGGCAGCACAGCCGGCAGCGCAGCCGGCAGCGCAGCCGGAAGCGCAGCCTCGAGTGCCATTGGGGGCCAGGAAGTGCAGGCAGCCAGGTGCTCGGGGGAGCAGCCGCAACGGCGCCAGGTGGCGGCATGTGCTGCGGCCAGCGCACGCAACGCATGTGCTCACATCAAGCGCGTCTAGGTGATGCCCCTCTGCACACACCTTGGCGCCTGCCTAGCATGGCACACACCGCCTCCCCCTCGCCCCCTCTCTGCCGCAGGGCATGCCCCACAAGTTCTACCACGGCAAGACCGGCCGCGTGTGGAACGTGACCAAGCGCGCCGTGGGCGTGGAGCTGTTCAAGCAGGTGTGCAGACAGAGCTAGGTGGCTGTCGCAACACTGGCTGGCTGAGGGGGGCCTGCTGCAAGGCTGCGACTGCATGCCGCGTTTGCCTTGCTGTGTGTGGTGCTGTGTGTTTCTGCGGGCACCTGGCAGCGGCTGCTGCAGCTGGGCGACCACGGGAGCAGCTTCCGGCAGCCACGGCTGACCAGTCGCTGTGGAGCGCCAGAGGCAGCAGGACCCGTCTGGAGCTGGGGGGCGGCTGGTGGGCGGGACGTGGCAGCAGCGAGTTCAGCCAGGCGCAGGAAGGCAGCAGAGCAGCGGCTGGAGCGCATGGGGTGCAGACGCGTCGTAGGCAGCAAGAGGTGGCGCAGGCAGGCAACGGATGCGCGGCGGGGCAGCAGGCAGGGCGCCAGCTGCGGGGGTGGACTCGTCTCTCTCGAGGCGGGCTGGGAGCAGCATATGGGGCTGGCAGTGATTGAATTGACGGAAGGGCTGCAGCATTCTGGGCAGGCGCGGATGGGAGCTTGGCTCCAAAGGCGAGGCGGCGCCTGGCATGGCGTGGCAGCACGCCTGCGCAGCAGCAGCTTGGCGGCAGCGCAGCGTGCTGTGGCCGATGCCCCGCGGCAGCAGAACGGCAGCGAGGCAGCAGCAGGAGCCATGCTGAGCCAAGGGAGCAGGCGCAGGGACCCTTCAAAAGCTCCTCGTGGCAGCTGGGGCGCAACAGGGGCGCCTTCACTCTCGCACCCCACCCCTCTCCTAGCCCTGCCCTCGCCCTCATGCCCAGCTCCTGTTGTGTCCCCTGCCTGCCCCCGCCTCAGGTGAACGGGCGGTACATCAAGAAGCGGATCCACGTGCGCATTGAGCACGTGTCCCCCTCCCGCTGCCACGACGAGTTCCTGCGCCGCTGCAAGGAGAACGACGCGGCGCGGCACGAGGCCAAGGTGGGGCCTGGGGGTGGGGCTGGCAGGCGGGCGGGTGGGAGCCCTTGCTTGCTTGCTCTAAGTTGAAAGGAAACACAGGAGGATGAGTTTTTGCCCGCCGCTCACCGCCCGCCGCTCGCCCCGCCCGCCGGCGCCGGGGGCGCTTAGAAGACGGATGAAGTTGAAAGGTTGCTGACTTTAAGTTGAAAGGAAACACAGGAGGATGAGTTTTTGCCCGCCGCTCACCGCCCGCCGCTCACCGCTCGCCCCCGCCCGCCCGCCGCCCGCCCCCGCAGGTCAACGGCACCGCGCTGCCGCTGCTGAAGCGCCAGCCCAAGGGCCCCCGCACCACCGGCTTCACCCTGGAGAACGTGCGGATGGACACAATTACTGCTGTGCCGTACGACATCCTCAAGGTGCGGTCAAACGGCCGGGATTGGGCGGTGGCACCCAGATTTTTTTTGTTATGGGGTACCTTGTTGTTGTGGGGTAGCTTCTTGCACCTATCTAGCTAGATGAATACAATTCCCAATTCCTCTTTCCCCTGCGTGCAGGAGGGCGTGCTCTGAGCGTGACGCCACCGAGCGGCGGCGTGCTCCGAGCGCCACCAGCGGCGCTCGGCCAGCGGCGGCAGCGCAGCCCTTTACACATCCACTTGTGCTGCTGCTGTGCCCGCTGGCCTGGATGTAACTGATTCCATGGATAGTCTGCAGCACATGCGATAAAGAGTGACTGCAGCATCGGGGTGGGACTGAGCAGGAAGGGTGTGGCGGGAGCGGGCGCCAGTCGGGCCGACCCACCCCAGGCAGGGCACTGGGAATACACAGCTGTCTCTCTCTTTGCCCCGTGAATGTCACCATTGCCGCTACCCTGGCGCACCTGTGCGCCCATCAGAGTCATGGACGCAGGATGGTGGTGTGCCGGCGGGTGTGGGGCGGCTGAAGGTGTGCCCTGTCATCATGACAGCGCAACCTTGACAGGTTTCTTGCCCGGCCTGCGCCTCCTCCCATCTCTTTAGCCCCCTCTGCGATTGGCACGCATCGCCAAGAGGCATCGGGCTTCTTAAAATCCGCCGCTGCAGAGGCTGCACGGGCGCAGTCGCTCTACACGCGCCCGCGTCGCCTGGCACTCCCAGCGCAGGCCTCATATTGCCTGCCAAGGCACCTTCCACGCCGCAATCCAGCCGCCATGTCGGGTGCCCCGCCAGGCCAGCACACGGGCGACAGCATCCGCTACCATCACGTCACCAAGGGGCTCCACGAGTTTCGCAACCAGTTTGGGTGCGTGCGGGGGGCTAACGAGGCTGCCGCTGCGCCGGCATGGCCGCCGCAACCTTGTCACTGGCGGCCCTTGCGGCAGCCGGCGGCCCGGCTGACAGGCAGCCCTGCAGCCAGCCCACTGTGCTGCCGACCACCCTCTGACCTGCTGCCCCCGGCTGTGCCACCCCTCCCAACTCCACTGGCAGGGGGCCTGAGACCTACCCTCTGGAGCAGCCCGACCTGGGCGTGGCGGCCTCCGATGCCGCCATGGCTGGCAGCCAGCGTGGATTGAAGCCTGGCCGCCGCGTCGACGGCTTCGCCTGCTACGCCGCCACCGTGGTCACCGCCAACATGGTGGAGCGGCACTGCCTGCGCGCCATCGAGAAGTCGCTGGGCAAGATTGCGTGCGGCGAGGTGCCGGCGGCGCCCGAGCTGCGGCAGCTGGCGGCGGAGACAAAAGTGCTCGTCAAGTGAGCACGTGTGTGCCGTGCCGTGTGTCCCTTGCCCAGCTGCCCAGCCGCCGGGAGCTGACAACGCTGGTGCTGCAAATGCATGCATGGCAGGCAGCAGGGCGGCCTGCTGTGCTTCATCCGCATCCAGCGCCCCGCGGGAGACCCCAGCTGCGCGGCACCTTCACTGGCCCTTGGGGCCCCCCATGCAAACCTGCCTGCCCCCTGGTCCTGACCTGCATCACGCCTTGGGCAACCGCACATGCAGGCTGCTGCCGCACGAGTGGGCCGACGGCTACCTGGAAGTGGGGGGCAAGCATGTGGGCATGCTGATGCAGATGGCGCAGCGCTACGCGGCCTTCAAGGTGCCCACTCGTGCCAACAGCAAGAGCCGCTTTGTGGCAGTGGCGGGCAAAGTTTACTATACTAAACTATACGCTGTGCCCGCTGGCCTGGATGTAACTGATGCTAAACCGATGGGCAGTCTGCAGCAAATAAAGTAGTGCAGCGATGGGGACGTGGTGATAGTAATGCAGCAGCAAAGGTGTGGCGGGAGCCGAGGCCGGTCGGGCCGCCGACGGCGCCAGTTCTCTGGCAGGGCCTGGGAATACACAGCCGTCTATCTTTGGAGGGGCGAGGGGGGTCGGCTCGGCTCTCTTTGCATGTCCCTCTCACCCCTGCGAGAGCTTTGCCCTCTTAATGTCACCATGTGCCGCTATGGCGCACCTGTGCGCCATCAGAGTCATGGAAGCAGGATGGTGGTGTGCCGGCGGGGGTTGAGGCGGCTGAGGGCGGCACCCCGGCAGCCATGAAGCAGGTGCCCTGCCATCGTGTCAGCAGGGCAGGTTGTTTGCCAGCCTGCGCCTCCTGAGTGCCCCCTGCGTCATGGTGGGCCGATTAGGGACAGGGCTCAGCAGGCTGCCACGTGGACAGGGGCGTTTGCAGAGTTGCCGCTCCTTGATGAGTTGCCCTCCCAGCCGATCCAACAGTTGCACTGTACAGCTGCTGTCGCACTCGTCCCTCCTGTGCCGGCTCAGCAACGCCCCTGCGCCTTGGGTTCCTCGTTGCCTGCCTTGGACGGCAGCCGTGCCCCGCACCAGAACCGCCCATGCCCAAGATCACAGCAGCTGTGCTGCACGGCATCGATGACCTGCGCCTGCAGCCCTGGGAGCTCCCAGGTGCCTGCCTCACCCGCCCGCCCGCCGCACGCCGCCACCACCACCACCACAGACCGGGCAGCGCTGCTGCTGCTGCTGGTGGCCGCTGCCTGCACGCTCATTCCACGCTTTGCACTCTGCCGCTGGGGTCTGCAGATGAGCCTCCTGAGGGTCATGTGCGCATCCGTGTGGCAAACGTGGGCATCTGCGGCTCAGACGTGCACTACTGGAAGCGTGTGAGTGCCGAGGGGGCAGCAAGTGGGAAGCCGAGCAGGCACGGTGCAGCAAGCTGCTGGCTGGCTGGCCTGCCTCAATCCCTTGCCAGCGCTGCTCACCCCTGCTGCCGCGCCCTCCATTGAGACCCCGGCGGGCCAGTTCTCTTGTTTTCTTTTGGGCTGTGACAGAATGAACCCCATGGGGAGCCAAAAATTGGAGTGGGGTCGTTCGTTGCCCGCATCTCAAAGTCCAGTTTGTTTGGCCCGCCCTACTTGTGCTGCCACTCGTGTTGTGCAGCATTGCCACGTGACCCATTGCCTGCACCTCTTGTTGTCTTGCTCTGCAGGGCCGCATCGGCCACTTTGTGCTTGACGCACCCATGGTGATTGGACATGAAGCGGCGGGCACAGGTGAGCTGAACAGCGGGTTGGGGGCAGGCGGTACATCCCTCCAGTGCTCACAGCTGTTCGGGCTGGGTGCAGCTTGTCAGGCTGGGTGGCGGCATGTGTCTGGCAACCTACAGTGACCGAACAGCAAAGATCTCCAGCTGCCCTGCAGAAGAGCAGAGGGATGAGTGTTCGTAGCGACCTGCATGCCACTCGGCTGCCTGACCGTCAGAATGCAACACTTGCCAGCGCCAGCGTAGCCGCCGCAGAGGCAGTAGGCCCTTCAGCGGTCACCTGGAACGCCAGCTCAGCTGCCGCCCTGTGACCCTGTGACCCAACTGCTCCGCAGTGGAGGCGGTGGGCAGCGGCGTCGCCTCGCTGCACCCCGGCGACCGAGTGGCCATGGAGCCAGGGGTACCCACCTGCTGCTCACACCCCGCCTACAGGTGCGCCCCGCCCCGCCTGCCGCCATGCCACTTGCAGCAGGCAACCTTTTCATAGGTTTACATAACCGGATGCAGCGCTGGTATGGCAGGCTGTTGGCATGCGTGCGACAGCGCTCTGCATGGGCGTGGACCTGCCTCTGCACACGGGCGCCACCCCTCTCACCTGGGTGCTGCTCCTCCCGCTGCCGCGTGCTGCAACTGCAGACAGGGCCGCTACAACCTGGCACCCATCAGCTTCATGGCAACCCCGCCCGTGCACGGCTGCCTGTGTGAGGTGCGGCGGCGGCACGCGCCAGGAAGCAGCAAGGGTGCCACAGCAGCAAAGCAGCACGTGGCAGGCACCAGCGAGTCTCGTGGAGGAGTTACTGGGTATGTGTGCCCCCGGGGGGAGTGCGTGGCATCTGCCTGCATGCCGAAAAAAGGGTGCCTTGACACAACAGCATGTCCCACCTTTCAACTGGCTGCCCTTTGCCCCGGCGCCTGCCCCCCACAGCGTGTGGACCACCCAGCAGAGTGGTGCTACCGGCTGCCGCCGCACGTGAGCCTGGAGGAAGGCGCCATGTGCGAGCCGCTGTCTGGTGAGCAGGGCAGCTTAAAGCTTGACCCTCCAGGCTCTACAAGGCCAATGTGCATAAGGCGGGTGGGGAGGTGGTGGGCGAGCTGGCAGCTCGTTTAGAGCATGACATGGCCCTGACTATTGTTGAAGTGGTGGTGGCTGCACCACCCGACACGCTGGTACTCTCATGCCCCCCGTGCTTGCAGTGGGGGTGCATGCGTGCCGGCGGGGCGGCGTGCAGCCGGGGAAGCGGGTGGCTATCTTGGGGGCGGGCCCCATTGGTGAGCGTCCATTCTTTAACCCATCAGTCATGTTGAAGCTGGGCAGGCATCTTTGGACATGCAGGGTACCCATATGCCTCTGTGCTTCGTGGGCTTAATAGCAAGCAGAGAGTCGTGGGCGGCAGCCTTCCCACCGGGGAACGTCGGCACTGAATTGACCCCCAGCGCTCCCACTGCAGCCAGCATTCCCAATGCAGCCAGGCGGCATCAAGCTTCTGCCTGCTGGCTCTAACCCGCAACCCACATCTGCACCCTTGCCACTCTGCCCCAACCCCCGCGCTCTGCACCCCTGCTCCCTGCACCACCGCCAGCAGGCTTGGTGACGCTGCTGGCTGCCAAGGCCTTTGGTGCCGACTGTGTTGCCATCACCGACTTGAAGCAGCACAACCTGGAGCTGGCCAAGCAGGCAAGCCCCTCTGTCGTGTTGTTTCTGTGTTTGGGCTGGCTTGGTCCTCCTGCTTGCAACAACACAGGGAGCAGGAGCACCTCAAATTGGAGGTGGCCCAGCAGGCAAGCTGACGCTGAATCCTCTTCTTCTGAGATGTGAGCAACTTAGGTATGGGTCAAACAAGTCAGCTCCAGCGCGTGTGCTGCCAGGGGGCGGAGGAGGTTAGCAAGGCAGGAGGCCTCAAGAAGCGTAGCAAGGCGCTAGCAATGGACAGTAGCCAGACATCACCCAGCACCCCAGCCTTGCCGTGCCTAATGTGCACTCTGTCTGGCTGCAGCTGGGCGCTGATGCGGCGCTGCAGGCGTCGGTGCTTGCGCAGCCCGCCGATGCGGCAGCGGCGCTGCGGGAGGCGGCGGACGCACCCGAGGGCTTTAAGGTCGTGATTGACTGTGCAGGCTTTGAGAGCACGATGCAGGTGAGGCGGCGAGGGCAGGAACAGCAGCAAATAAGTATGCAGCAGCAACAGCAGCAACGGTGGCAGCACAGAACAAGAAGCGTGCAACAGCAGCAGCCCCTGAAGCTGCGGGGCCACCGGAAGGCGGCAGCAGTGTGTGCACTGGCCAAACACACCTGCCTACACACCATCCAGCTCCCTTCTGCACCAGCCCCCCTTTGTCCTGCCCCCACCCTGCGGCCCAGGTGGCACTGGCGGCCTGCGCAAGCGGCGGCACGATCGTGCTGGTGGGCATGGGGCAGGATGCGATGACGCTGCCGCTCACCGAGGCCTGCATCCGAGAGGTGTCCATTGTGGGCAGCTTCCGCTACTGCAACACGGTGAGTGCGAGTGCTTGCTAATGGACAGGCCTTGCTGTCGCAACAACATGAGCGGCATCAGCGAGCGGCAGGACAGGCGGAGCCCGCAGCTGCACCAAAGCTTGCAAGCGGCAGCAGGTGGGCCTGGGCGTCTGCCAACCGGGCGGCCGCATGATGTTATGCCTTTCGGCATCCCACCCTGCCAAATTCGCGCCCTGCACTCCCGCACCCGCACTGCAGTACCCGCTGTGCATCAGCCTGCTGGCCTCTGGCCGGGTGGACGTGAAGCCTCTCATCACCCACAGGTGTGTGCCGTCATGCTTTCGCACCCGTCGAAAAGGGCAGTTCCACGCGCGATGAACCGGGTCCTGAGAGGTTGGCGAGGCCGGTGGGTGCTTGCCTGCGTGCCGGCTCACGTGCTCGCTGCCAGGGTGCCTGCCTGCCTCCCTCCACAACTTCACAGCAATCAACCCAGGTGGTGCTGCTCGGGGGACGGCAACCCTTGCACCGATCCTTGTGGCTGCTGTATGCACTCATGTACTCTCGGTGTGCTGAAACACTCAGAAGCTGGCTGCTGCTCTGTGCCAGTGCTCTCGCCACTCTGGTGCTCAGAATCAGCTGCTGCCTGCCCCCCTGGCCCTCCAGGTTTGGGTTCAGCCCCGAGGAGGTGCAGCGCGGCTTTGAGGCCGCCCACCTGGCAGACCAGACGGGGGCGGTCAAGGTCATGTTCACCCTGTCCTGAGGGAGGAGGGAGGGAGGGAGCACGTGCATGCAAGCATGCTCTGTCCAGCCAGTTCCTCGTGGGCTGTGCTCCCAGATGGGAGCTTTGCCGGGTGGCGCCAAGTGTAAACACACCTGTGACCCTTTGCATTGAGCCAGCAGCAGCAGGCGTGAGCGCGTGACTTGCCAGCTCGCTTCTTCGCTTGCAGGCGTAAAGGGCGGCGGGGGGGCCGGAGCTTTGGCCTGCATGCCTGCCTGCCTGCCTGTCGCATATTTCTGGTTTTTACACACAAGCAACGGGGTGTGTGGAGAGCACGGGGAAAATTGAGCACAGCATGTTGAGCAGGGCGCAGGCAAGCAGGGAATGCAGCCGCAATTTGAGCCGCGAATGAGCAGGGGAGAGGAAACTGAGGTAGGATTGCAAACCAGCACTGCCTGCCGCTCACGACTTGATGAAGGGGTGCCTGAGGGCATCCTTGGGCGTGATGCGCTTGTCAGGGTCCAGCTGCAGGGCGTGTGGGGGGCAGGAGGCAGGGGGGCAGAGAGGGTGAGCACACAGCACGCAGCTGAGGCACGAAACCGCCATGTACTTCCTCGGGTGCGGCACCGTGCTGCTGGGTTGTCGAAAGCTGTTGGGCCGCCCAAGCTGCACCTTCCCCGATCACAGCAGCCTCAGGCAGCCCCTGCCCCCCTCCTTCCCCTTCCCCCCTCCAGTCCCACCTGCATCATGCGCTCCAGCAGGTCCACCAGCTGCGCCAGCTTGCGCTTGTCGGGGGACTGCCCCGCCAGCAGGGCGGCAAAGTCCTTCTTGATGGTGGGGTTGGGGATCAGGCGGCGAACCTGCGGGGGGGAAGGGGGGAGGGGGCGGGGGGACGGCAGCGTTGTTGGCAGGTGGGGCGGTGCAGTGGTGGTAGGGAAGGCGCAAAGCGCACACCCACTGCCACTGGTTGCCGCTCCTGCTCCCAACCTGTGCTCCCCCGCTCAGCACACACCACTCAGCCCACCCACCGGCCGCTGGGTGACTGGCGCAGGAGTGCACATTCGCCTTGCCCCACCACTTCTGCCCCTTGCACTCTATCAGAACTCACGCCCCACCCCACCCCACCCGCCCCTCCCCACCCACCGGCCGCTTGGTGACTGGGTCCTCCTCCATGAGGGCAAACGACATGCCGGGGTCGCTCTCAAAGTGCTTGAACGCAAACTCGGCGCGCTGCGCGGGGAGGGAGCATAGGGCAGGGGGGTGGCGGCGTGAGGGGAGGGCGGAGTGCTCGAGGCAGGGCAGGGGACGGTGTGTTGAGGGGAGGGAGCCGGCAGGCAACACGAGCACAGAGCAAAGCCTGGGAGGAGCATGCACTACACACTCCCCATCCCTACGGCACCCGCGCCCGCAGCCCTTGCGTCATCCCAACCCCCGCCCCATCACCCCCCAGCACCGCTGCCCCACCTTGACCATTTTCTTGGGGAATGGCCCCTTGACGTCCATCATCAGCTTGAGCATCTCGTTGTTGGTCTTGCCCGGGAACAGGATGTGCCCCGTGAACAGCTCGTACACCACGCACCCAATGCTCCACATGTCCATCGGGTACTCTGCACCCGGGGGGGGGTAGGGGCACGCAACAGCGTGTGTTTCGGGGGGGCCACAAGCCACAGGCGAGGCGCCACCCTGTTGGGTCAGAGCGCTTTCACTCTCCTGAATGCGACTTCTCAATGGCCCCCCGGACCAGCAGTTCACGCCCCCCCACACCGTAGGGCAGCCCCAGAATGACCTCTGGGCCCCGGCTGAAGCGAGAAACCAGGTCAAGCATGGGTGCCCACTACGGCTTGTGACCCCGGCCACCCCACTATTGCACCCACCATAGGGCAGTCCCAGGATGACCTCGGGTGCCCGGTAGAAGCGGGACACCAGGTAGGGCGTGATCTCGTTGTCGCCGCTGAACATGGCCGACCCAAAGTCGCACAGCTTGACCACAGTGCGGCGGTCGTTCACGCTGCAGGGCAGAGGGGGGTGGGGGGAAGGAGGGGGAGGAGGTAACAAGGCAGGGAGTGCGTGTGGCAAAGAAGGCAGCCAGTTTCATCAATGTACGCCAGTTGCTGGCGCACGCTGCGAGGAGGAGCTGAGGGGAGATTATGGGGGGGGGAGGCGAGCAGGAGGACCGGCAGGTACGACAGGGGCAGTAGCAGGGATGGAGGAGCAAAGGTGGCAGGGCCGGCGGGGGGCGGGGCAGGGCGAGCGCTGGGTGTGCCCGCGGCTCAACAGCGCGTGCAGGCAATGCGTCCTGCCTGCTGCTCACGCCCTGTGCTCAAGACCCCCTCCCCTTCTGGCACAAACCCTCCCCTCCCCTTCCCCCCCATCCCCAGCATCAGGCCCTCACAGAATGTTGTCCGGCTTGATGTCTGCGTGCAGCACGCCGCAGTTGCGCAGGTGGTAGAGGGAGACCAGCATCTGCTGGGCGTACACGCGCACCGCGTTGATGGACAGGCCAATGCCGCGCCCGTAGCGCTTGGTCAGCTCTCGCAGGTTCATGTCCTGGCAGGGGGGGCGGGAGGGGAGGCGAGGGTGATGCGAGGGGAGCAGAGGGAGGGGAGCAGCAGAAGCACCTGTTGGCTCGCGTGGTATTGACCTCGTGGCAGTGATTTGTAGTAATAAATTGTGTGATATTGTGATATTGTAAAACTATTGACCTCGTGGCAGGGGAGGGGAACACCCCGCAGATGACAGAGGGCCGGGTGCCGGGGAGGAAGCGAGGCAGCATGGCCCACAGCCAGCAGCTTCCCGCTGCTCTCACCATGGACTGCAACACCAGGCGTAGGTGGTTGCAAAGTGCAGTGCAGTGCCCCTCCGCTCTCTGCTCCCCACGAAGCCCGACCGCCCCCCCTGTCCTCACCATGGACTCGAACACCAGGCACAGGTGGTTGCGGTACTCGAAGCTGCTCAGCATGCGTATGCAGTGGCGCTTGCCGTCGGGGTCGGCGGCGCTCAGCTTGCGCAGGATGACTCGCTCCATCTGGCCCGCCTTGTACATCGTCTCGTTGGCGCGGATGACCTGGCGAGGAGGGGAGGAAAGCAGAAGGCGGATGTTTCCTTCACAAAGTGGAAAGCAGATGATGGGTGAGCGGTGGGGATGGGGAGGCTGGGTGGGGATGATGTGCCTGTGAGGCGGAGGGGTCACGTGATTTTATGATCACACCTGCGGGTGGCTGCTCCAGTCCCACATTGCCCAGCCTTCCTTCTGCTCCCCTCACATGCAAGACCTGGCCGGCGCCACCGAGCCTCAGCCTAAGCGCCTGCCCTTCCTCCCACCTCCACCCCCGGCCCCTCTATTTCCTTTCCCTGCCCCCCTCACCTTGATGGCAACCTCTGGGTATGTGCCCGTGTCGTGGTCACGCCGCGCCAGGTCACGCGCGCGCAGCACCGAGGAGAAGACGCCCTTGCCGTGCGTCGCGTACACCTCAAACTGCGACCCAGCCTCGCCAATCGCCTCGCCCACCTGCAAGCGGGAAAGGTGACGTGTGACGGTGTGACTGGGGGGACGTGTCACGGCACACAGGACGTTGCCAGGGACCGGGGGCAAAGGACAGAGAGGCTGCGGGCGGCTCAAGGCCCAGCTGGAACCCACCCACGCGCTCACACACACACACACACACACACATCACCCCACATCCAGGGCAGTTCCAAAGTCTGCCCCCCCCACCTGGAAGTTGTAGTACCCCTCGGCATCATCGTAGTTGTCCAGCAGCCCCTTGCGTGCCCCGGCAGCCGCTGCAGCCGCTGCGGGCCCCGCCGCCGCGGCCGCCGCAGCCGCCGCCTCCTTCTCCTTCACGTCGGTGGGAGTGGCAGCAAAGATGTCCTCTGCAGGCAGGCAGGCAGACAGGCGGGGGACAGGGACCAGGGTATGAGGAGGGCAGGGTGATGGGGGGCTTTAGGCAGGCACCACACCGCGGCGCTGGCTTGCTGCTCCCACCCACCGGCTGAGCTTGCTGCACATGTGCTCACCACCGCAGAGTCGATACACAAGCTTGAACCACCAAATCACTTGAAGCACTTTGTGTGCAGCATACATGTCCCTGCCGCTGGTCTGATCCATCTCCTATCCATCCGCTCTACCCACGCACGACAGCCCTTCTTACCAGGTCGGGAAACCGAGGCCGCACCAGCCGTCCCGCCCACCCACCCACCCACCCGCATCGTCATCAAATATGCTGGGCTCTGCCGTCTTCCGCGCTTCCAGCCGCTTGGCCAGCTCCGTGTCGACAGCCTCCCCGGTGCCTGCAGGCGGGCGGGCGGGGGTGGAAAGCCAGGCAGGCTGTCGGGAGGGTCCAGTCCAGGGGAGCAGCTTGCGGTGTGTGCAGAGGCGGTGCCATGGCTGCGTGCCTGCACACCGCCACACGGAACAGGAGCAGCAGCGGCAGCAGCAGCCGGGACCCTGCAACAGGCGGTCTTATCACAAGGCCCCCGCCGCTGCACAAGCACCATCGCCCCCACCGTCAGCTGCTTGGCAACACGCGGCCACACAGCACACAGGGCCTGTGTGCACGCACCCGACTTGGGCATCTCGCTAGGGGCTGCTGACTCGGGGCCCCCTGCCGCTCCCGCTGCACCGCCGTCGTGGCGGAAGATGTCGAGGGCGCCCGCCTGGGTGGTGCCCAGCTGCTCAATCACAGCGTTCTCATCATCCGACAGGTCGGGCTCCGCCTCCCCCTCCTCAGCCGCTGCAGCGCTGGCGGGGCGGCTTCGCAGCGGCGTGCCTGCCGCAGAGGGCGGCACGCTGGCGGCGGCTGCCGCCGCAGGCGGCGGCGCCGCCGCCCCTTCTGTCGCCGCCAGACCTGCGGCTGCTGCGTCTGCTGCCTCTGCTGGCGGCGCCGCTGCCTGCTGTGCCGCCAGCGCGGTGGCGGTGGGCGCCGCAGCTGCCGCTGTCAGGTCCTGCTGCGAGCGGTGCTTGGCCAGGATCTCTGCCCGCCGCCGCCGCCGCTCTTCAATCAGCCGGTCCTCATCTGCTGCCTCCTGCTGCTCCAGGGCTGCGGCCACCCGCCGCTGGAACTCCTCGTCATCCTGCAGAGGGGTTCGGAGCCAACAAGGGAGGAAGGGGCGGGAAGTAGAGGGTGAGGAGATGCTGGCAGGGTGAGGCCGGGGAGAGGCAAGCTAGTCAGTCAGCTGAACAGTGATGCGAGTGCATTAGACAGACAGCAGCGGGCCAGAGAGCCTAACACGGGGGGTGAGGGCTCGGGAGGTGAGGGCATGCCCACTGCACTGCAGCTTAACCCGCACAAGCAGCAGCTGCGGCAGTGCTGCAACCAACCACATGCTGCAGCCAGGGGCAAGCACCCGCTAACCAGCCAGCTCCTGCTGCTCACCTCCTCCTTCTCCTCGCCCGCCCGCTGCTGCCGCCGCTCGTCGCTGCGTGACCGCTTGCGCGTGTCCCGACTGCGGCTGCGGCTCCTGCCACGGCTGCCGCTGCGTGGCCGCCGCCGGTCCTCCCAGCCGCCACGGCGGTCATCGAAACGCCCGCCACGGCCGCCGCTGAACCTGGTGGCAGCATGTGCAACCAGGGCAGGTGGGTGAGCCACAACCTTGCTTGCTCACGGCCGAAGTGCAAGGACAGGACATACTTTCAGCCCTCCAGGCACGCCTGCCAACTGCACAATGCAATGCCGGCTTAGTGTGCCTGGGCCTAGTGTTTCCCTGCCCTGACCCGGCTCCATGCCGCCGCAGGCACTCTCCTCGCCCTGCCCTGACCCTGCCTCACCGGTCCCTCCCAAAATCGGGCCGGCGGTCAAAATCCCGCCACTCCACATCACGCCGGGGCGCACGGCTGCAGGTGCAGCAGAAAGGGGGACAGCAGGCGGCTTGTAGGCGCTCAGAGCCCCCCAGCAACCAAAGTGCATGTGCTGGCAGGCCACGAGGACGAGAGACACAGTAACCCCCACCCTGCCAGCAGAGAGAAGCACAGTACTCAACAAGAGTACAGCAAATGCAGCCGTACAGAGCGCTGCACAGCCCAGCCAGCAGAAAGGCAGCTGCAAGCACCTGTCACGGGGCGGCAGCGGGGGCCCTCTGCGGGGCGGCGAGCGCGAGCGCGGCCGCCGCCGGTCTGGCGGCGATCTGCTACGGCGGCGGTCTGGCGGCGGCGACCTGCTGCGGCGGCGGTCTGCTGCTGGGGAGCGGCTGCGCCTGCGGCTGGGGTCCCGCTCACGCTGCTGCTCAGAGGCGCCTGGGCCCCGGGAGGGGTCGCGCCGCTGCGAGCGGTCCCGCGGCGACCGTGACCGGCTCCTGCTCTTGCTGCGCCGCTCAACGTGCTCGCTGGCCCGGCGGGTGCTGACCCCACGCGAGCGTGAGCGTGGTGAGCGTGAGCGTGAGCGCGTACGGGAGCGCGTGCGGTCGCGCCGGCTGCGCTCCCGCCCTTCTGAGGAGCGCCGGAGCGCGCCGGGGGAACGGGAGCGCCTGCAGGGGGCGGGGCAGAGCAGGCAGGCGGGTGATGCATGACAGGCAGCAAAGCAGCGGTTAAAATGCATCAGCAGACATCAGAGCGGCAGGCTCAGGGGCAGATGCAATGATGGGCAGCAAGGCACAGGGCAAGGCACCCAGGGCAGGAACTATCGGCGCCACTGCCAGGCCACCTCATGCCGCCTCACGGCTCCCAACCTCCCGCTGCCTCCGCACCTGCTGCGCTCGTCCCGCTCTCCTAACCGGCCATCGCCCCCGGCACCCTCGGCGGGCAGCTCCCCCTCCTCCTCGTCGTCTGCGCCACCGGCAGCAGCAGCAGCAGCGGGGGAAGGCTTGGTGGCAGCGGCAGCAGCGGCAGCAGGCAGCGGCGGCGCCGGCTCTGCAGCCTCCCCGCCCCGCCCATTCTGCTGCCCATCGGCTGCTGCTGGCACCTCTTCGCCGCCTGCTGCACCCTCAGCAGCTGCGCCTGCCTCATCGCCTGGCGACTCCCGGCCTGGCGACTCCCGATCACGCTTGTCCTTCTTGTGCCGCTTTTCCTTCTTGTGCTCCTTGTGCTTGTGCTTCTTCTCCTTCTTCTGCTTCTTGTCCTTCTTATGCCGCTCAGGAGAGGGTGAGCGGTCGCCAGCAGGCGGCGAGTCCTGTGCTGCGGGCACGTTATCGAGTTCCATGGAAACGGGCGGGGCCGGTTTCAGGCTTGGCCGCAGGGGGCCGCCCCAGCGGCACCAGGCAGGGCAGAGGGCTGTGAGGCTTCCTACCGAGCACCGCGAGTCACTCCGAGACCTGGATATGGGTCAGAAGGCCGTGTAAAGCGACGATGTGATGGCCCGAGTTGTGCTGGCGGCGACTTGGGCCCCAGCAGTACGGCGGGACGGGCGGGAGCCAGGCTGGCGGGCACTCTTGAAGGCGGCAGCAGAGCTAAAGTTGTGCTGGTCTGACGGCATCCCGGCACTTCCTTAGAAGCAGAAACGCACTGGCAGGAGCATGCAAGAACACAGGCAAGCAAAGGAAGGGCAGCAGCGGGCCGACCGAGTGTTGAGTCCGCGGCACCAGGGTACACAGCACGAGCGAGCAGCCAAAGCAGCGCAGATAGGCCAGAGCAGCACACAACAGACCATACGGGACAGAGACGATAAATGACAACATGTAGAGCGCACCCGTCGTTCAGAGCCGCCCAGGAAGCACTGTGTCGACCACAAGCAGCTGTGCAGCCACCCTGGGCACCGCTTGAGCGAAACCCGAGCGGCGGCTTGTGCTTGCCTGGTGCACACCTACTGCGTGCGCCCATGCACTGCCCACTGTTCCTCCCGTCTTGCCCCGCATGCATTGCTTGCACACTCTGCGTTTTCTGCGCCCTGCCAAACAGCACCCATGAACCAGCCCCAGCAGGCAAATCTGCCACCCGCTGCCTGCCCACCGCAAAGTCCCCGCCTGGGGTCACGAGCTAACACCCGAAGCGTGTCCAGTTGACGCAACCGCTACAAACACAGCGAGACGCAGAGCAACTGCACCTGACGCGTGGGGGATGCACCCAACCCAACTCAAGGGGGGAGGCCACCGGGCGCTCGGTTTCGGCAAGCACACACACAGCAGCGCTGTCAGGCACCAAGCAGCTGCACCCAGCCAGCCAGCAGGCATACAGGCATGTGTTTGGTTTCCAGGAGCGGGGGTGGTGTTGAATAACACCAGTTGGGTTGGGGGGGTTGAGTGGCGGGAGGGCTGGAGGTCGCCAGTCGCACCGCTCAGGCGGAGGTGAACTTGGTGACGGCCTTGGTGCCCTCGCTCACGGCGTGCTTGGCCAGCTCGCCGGGCA
>JAPTJF010000683.1:0-21453 GCA_029339195.1 Micractinium sp. NFX-FRZ
GAAGGGCGCTGCTCAGCTTGGCGCGCATGCAGCGCACAGGCTATCAGCTGGCGGCGGCCAGCATCCATGGCACTCAGATCTGCCAGGCAGACCGCATCCCATACACCGGCATGGGTGCCAGCAGGGGTGCGCATCAGCCAGAGCTGAAGCCGCGTGGGGTGCTGCCCACCAAGTTGAGCCGCCAGGGTGGTAAGCACAGCGGCGGCCACAGGGCAGTCCTAGTGTTGGTGGCGGCGGCCAGGGTGAGGGTCGGAGGAGCCGCATGGGCAGGGCTGCGGGCCGCTGCTGGCCATGCGGGCGGCGAGCGGAAGGGCATTCAGCACGAGGCGCCAATACACCTCCTTGTGCTGATTCTCCCAAGGCAGCTGCCACAGCCGCGGCAGCAGGCGTGCCACCTCGCTGCCAGTGCCTGCAGCGCCCCCGCCGTCTGCTGCCGCCTCTGCCTCAAAGGCAGCAAAGCGCTGCAGCCGCTCCTGCTGCAAGCCAGCCAGCTGCAGCTAAGTGCCCTGCCGCACGCGGAAGCTGGGCAGGGTGATTGCCGCCCAGCCGCCCAGCTGCCAGCCCAGGGAGCTGAGCATCACCGCAACGGCGTCAGCTTCCGTGGCTGCCCCGCCAGCCTGGCCAGGGCCACTGCGCAGGTGAACCCAGGCGCGTCTGCCCAGCCAGCGGGGAGCACAGCTAGCACGGCTGCGAGCTGCTCACGGGTGCGCTGCAGGTCGAGGAAGGCATCAGCTGCGGCCCAGCCGAACAGCTGCCTGCGCACGTCGGCTGTGTACTGACGGGGGGAGCTGTGCTGCAGCTGGTGGTGTGCCGCAAGGAGCGCTGGGATGTGCCGGATGCTGGATGCTGCCACGTCCCCAAACTGGGACTCGAGTGGCTGCCCATCTGGCAGCCGCAGCAAGGGGGTGCCCCACAGCGGCACCTTGCAACACCAGGCGCGGGGCTGCAGCTCGTTCACTTGCTGCACTGGCGGCAGGGCTTGCAGGCCCTCCCACATACGGCGCAGCGGCGGCGGGAGGCGCTGCTCAGCACCATCAGTGGGGTGCCACGTCAGCAGCTGAAGTGGGGAGAGGGAAGGGTCGACTTGGCGGAGGAGAGCGGCGGCCACCACAGCCCACGGGCGGCCTGGCTCAGCAAGAGCCAAGTGCACCGCCCATGCTGCGTGGCGGGAGTGCACGTGCTGCTCCCAAGGCAGAGCCCCGAAGCCGCCGTCGCGGGGGTGGCCTGCCAGCAGCGGGCCGCGCACGCCGGCAAAGGCTGGCTGGCTGTCATCTGGTGCCAGGCCGCGGTCGACGAGCTTGGCGGTGACACTGTTGAGGCGGTGCACAGCCTCAGGGGGCGGGCTGCCTGCCAGCTCGCAGGCGTGCAGTAGCTGGCTGACGCCATAGGCCGCGCTGCCAGAACCGCGGCCAAAGCCTGACAGGCCCAGGGTGGCTAGCTTGCTGTACTTGGCCTCCACCTTCTGCAGCTTGGGCTGCCAATCAGCGGTGGCAGGCTGAGTGCCGGCATGGAACTGCAGCCCCAGCGCCCCAGCGCTGGACACCACCTTGAAGTCGTGCATGGTGTCGGGCAGCAGGGCTGGCGGATGTGCGCCGATGGGCAGCAGGTGGGTCTTCTCTGGTGTCAGGTGCTGCCCGCTGGCGGCTGCAAACGTGGAATGGCTGCGAGGAAGGATTGCACCCTGTCGGCTGCCTGCTGCACCGTGCCACCCTCCAGCAGCGCTTTGCAGTCATCAGCGAACTGCAGCGCTGCCAGGTGGACACCGGCTGCCTGGATGCCCACGCCGCATGCCTGAAGCAGGCGCAGCAGGGCCTGAGCCAGGCACAGGCACAGCAGTGGGGAGAGGGGGCACCCCTGCCGTACGCCTGCTGAGAAGAGTGCTAGGCTGGACAGGCTGCCGCCGACAGCTGCCGCAGCCTGCGTCTGCATCAGCAGCAGCTGCACCCAGCGGATGAAGCTGTCCCCCAAGCCGAGCTGGCGCAGCCAACGCTAGCAGGAAGCCGCGGTCCACTGTGTCGCAAAAGGCCACGAGCGCCCAGCGGCCGCGGCGTGCCAGCAGGTGCGGCAGCAGCTGCAGGAGGTGAGCATTCTCACCAATGTGGCGGCCCCACAGGAAGGCAGTCTGCTCTGGACCAATGAGGCCCGGGAGGCAGCTGCCCAGGCGGTGCGCCAGCACCTTGGAGAGGAGGCGGTAGTCGGTGTTGAGCAGCGTGATGGGGCGGTAGTTGGCAGGGGAGCAGGGGTCCCCTTTCTTGTTTCAAACATGTAAGCAACAGAAGCAACGCATGGCTGGATGCCAGGGCGGAGCCGGTGGTCTTCTTCAAGTCAACATGCAAAGATGCCCCCTCAGGGGGACGCTTCCCAGGCTGGGCGCCCGCGTGGCGGCGGGTGGCGGCGGGTCTTGAAGTTGGTGCGTCGCGCTTGCAGAGCCCACGGTCTTCCTGCACTCTCAGTGTCTTCATCATGCTGCCTGCAACCTCGGCAGCCGCCTCGTCGCAGACACGGGCCCACGCCGTGCGCCCTGCGCTATCTCGCGAGCGCTACCTCACGTTGCTTGAGCTGGCGGAAGCCATTGCGGCTGAGCACGCTCGCATTGATGAGCTGTGCAAGGAGGTGCAGGAGGCGCAGCAAGAGCTTATTGCGCAGCACCAGGAGGCCCCCGACTCTCCCGAGGTGGCCCTCTTGCGCCAGCGGCTAGACTTCATCAGGGGGGACCGGGCAGCGCTGCAGCAACGCGTTGCGGAGATGCGCCAGCAGCTGCCAGGTGCGGCAGCGGGCGGTGTCGCCAGCTGCCTTGTTCGGCGTGAGTGCTGCAGGGCCTGCCTGTGAGCCTGCGCGTGGGCTGCAAGCCCAGCGCTCGCCCTGCTTTCTGGTGTGTGGTCATAGGCAGCAACTCAGGGCGCAGTGTGTCGATGAGCAGCCATGCACAAGGCTAGCAAGGCCTGGATCCGTGGTGCTGCCTGCCCTGCCCGCGACGTGACCCGCAAGCTGCTCTGTCCTGCGCTCTTGCATGCATGCAGAGGAGGAGAGAGACGAGTTGGATCGCATGGTGGCACTGAAGGACGAGCTGCGGCGGTACGGCCCGTATGGGGAGTATGGACTATGGCACCCCCGTTACACGGAACCGTCACAGGTGAGGTCACAGGCTGGGACCCTGCTGTGATTCGCTGCCCGGCATTGGGAGGCGGCATGTGCGGGCAGGCAGGATGTCACTCGAGCAGTCAGCAGGCTAGTGCATGCATTGGGCGGGCGGGCAGGCAGGCAGGATGAATGGCTGGCTGGATGAATTGCGGGTCGGTGAGCGCTCGCGCCGGAACTTGGGAATGCACACCAACTTGATCCGCCGCTGATGGCCAGTGCTCGTCGGCTGCCGTGCTTGGGTGCAGGGGTGGCTGCCCAGCTGGCTGGAGTGCTTGCTTCCCAGCTGGCTGGCGCAGTGGAGCAGCCCATCTTCTTCAGAGGATGCAGAGGTGCCTGCAGCAGTCGGCGTGGAGCTGCGGGGGCCTGGCAGCAGCACAGCCGGCGCCGCTGCCGGGCATGCGTCCAGTCCGCACCTGCACGCGCGGCACAGGCATGTGCAGCAGGCCGCCTCATGACGTGCTGCTTATGCCTTTGTCTGCCTGCCAGTGCCCAACCTCCACCCCAATGTGCCCATACTGTTTTTGACTGGCTCGCCTGGCTCCCCCGCCGGTGCATCTCCCCGCCGCCCTTTGTTTGTGGGTTCCGACACGCTGCTCCCTGGCCCCATGCCAGTGCCATGCACCTTGCATCACCCATCAACCTGCCGCACCGCTCAGCGCCCTTGCCAGTGCCAACCGCCGTTGTTTTGTTGAACATGCACAAGCCGTTACCCTCCACTGTGTTGCTGGCTTCCTTTTGTCCTCTTGACTGGCAAAAACAAAAAGTGGACGTGCCTCAATGGCATGTGCAGCAGAGGGAGGTGCGGGGTGCAGGAGGACAGGCAGGCATCAGCGCAGGGGTGTGACACTTCCATAGGGGCAGTTGCCGCCGGGCGGCGGACTGCCGCTGGGAGGTGGCAGTGAGCGGCGACCTCCCCTTCTCTCCGCCCTGCTAGCGTTTTTCATCAAGCTTTCGGACTTCACCTGTTGCCACATGGGCTGCTGCGTGGTGTTGGGAGGCCGGTGCAGCCCGGCAGCAGCTCGGTGGGAGCCTAAAGCCATACCGCTGTGCCGCTGAGTCGAACGCCTGTAAGCAAGCTGGAATGCGCGTCTTTTGCAATTCAATCATCAAACAGGCGAGGCAGTGGCTAAGGAGGAAGGGCACAGCGGAGCGCTGCGCCCGCTCTGCTCCGCCAATGTGCCGCCGCTGGCGCGCTCAGGCTCGGCGGCAGCTGTGGTCAGGCAGTATGTTACAGCAGTTAAGAATTGGCTGGCAAATGTACAAGGAACGGGGGTCAGGGTGGGTTGATTACAGAACTTGCGCCGGCGCTGGGGCGTGAGGGCTGACAGGTAAACAGTCGTACGCTGCACACTTACACAGCTGCCCTGTTGCAGATGGGGCAGCTGTTGCGCTCTTGCGTGAGCCAGCGGTCGATGCAGCCCACGTGGAAGGCGTGGCGGCAGCCCAGCACCCGGAACCGGTCCCCTGCCCGCGCATCCTCCAGGCAGATGGCACATGTGCCCAGCTCCCGCGCCCCAGGGCTGCCCCCACAGCCGCCGGGGCTGCCTGCGGCGGCTGCAACTGCGCTAGCGCGCCCGCCGGCGGACCCTGCAGCCGGCCCTGCAGCGGCTGCTGCCGCTGCGCGGCTGCTGCCCGCAGGCGGCACTCGCACAGTCTCCAGCGCTGCCACCCGCTCCCGTGGCGCCGTCTTCTTCTTGTTCCCCGCATCCAGTGCCAGCAGCTGCTCATAGTCGGCTTCGGTGAAGTCGCGGCCGCTGCAGGCGGAGGGCAGGGCAGGTTGGGACAGCGGTAGGCTGGGTTTGCCCAACTGGCTGAATCGAGGGGGTGTGCAGCTGTTGGGAGCACGTGTTGCTTTGAGGCATGGCAGGTCAGGGTGACTGTGGCTGTTGGGAGCACGTGGTGCTTTGAGGCATGGCAGGTCAGGGTGACTGTGGCTGTTGGGAGCACGTGCAGCCAGGTGAGCCGCATGTGTCCGCCACACCAGAGCCAAGCCAACTCGGCTGCATGCACGTGCCTCCCCCTCGCTGCACCCACCATGCAAGCTCCACCACCCAACACGGCAGCCAATCCTGTGTCCCTCCTTGTGTCTCCTCCGTGCCCACCTGAACAGCAGGTGTGCGGGCAGCCCACGCTGCAGCCCCATCATCAGCTGCTGCAGCTCCCCATAGTAGGCTGCCCGCCCGCCCGCCCGCCCGCCAAAGCCGGCACGCCCGCCGCCGCCGCCGCCGCCCCCCAATTGGTGGAAGGGCGGCAGGAAGGCAGCGAAGTCGTGAGCGTAATCTGCCTCGGCTGCAGGACTGCGCCGTTGCCGCTGCGAGCGCGGGCCGCGCCCGTGCGTGCGCGGCAGCATGCCATTGGCTGCCCCGCCGTGGAGCAGCTGCCCGGGCCCTCCCGCCGCTGCCGCCGCCGCTGCAGCTGCGGCAGCCGCTGCACTGCCGCCACGCTGGCCGCGCTGCGTGCCGCCGCCGCCGCCGCCAAACCAGCCCCCCAAGAGGCCACGCCCCCAGCCAGGTCCCGGCCCTGCACCCGCCTCCTCCTCTGCTTCACATGCTGCCTCTGCTGCCTCCAGCTCTCGGAACCGCCGCTGCAAGCTGGACTCGGCATCAACTGCTGCTGCCACCCGCCGGTCCTCCTCCTCCTGCAGAGGCAGCACAGGCAGGAAGGGCACAGCAGGGGCGGCGGGGGGCAGCGGGTGGGTGGGCAGGCCAAGGGGGCAGGCCAAGGGAAGCAGGAAGGTGGCAAACAGATTGACGGACAGCAGGTGGGGTGGGGCGGGAAGTGGAACCGGGCCGTCTGGCCGGGGCGGAACAGGCTCCTTGCAACAGCACAGAGACATGGATCGGAAGCACTGCTCTGTCTATTTCGGCCCCTGAACCAGGCACACAGCTTGAAACAAGCACCCAACGGTGTACCGGAAGCTAAGCGGAGGGGCACGCACCTGCAGCCTCTTGGCCAGCGCCCAGTCGGCGTCACGGTCCGCTGGAGGCGAGCCTCGCCGCTGAGGTTGCTGCTGCTGCTGCTGCTGCTGCTGGCGGCGCAGGCTCAGCGAGGTGGGGAAGCCCCGTCCGCGCGGCGGGTTGCGCGCCAGCGGGCTGGGTGCCGCCGCCGTGGCAGCACCCGCTGCAGGCGCCGTGGCTCCTCGGCGCTGGCCTGCTGCCGCCCGGCTGCCAGACGCTGCAACCACGGCTGCGGCGCACGATCCTGAATGCAGAGGGGAGGCAAAAGGCGTGGGGGTGCTCAGCGGTTTCTTGGCGCCTGCCGCCCCTCCACTGGTGACGCATGTCTCAACGCTTACCTGGGGAGGGCTCAGGGTCTGCTGTGAGGTCCACCTCGTCCACGGTGAGGTCAACCGCGAGTTGCCTTTGCTTCTTCACGGCAGTGGTGCTCCGTGGGCTGGTTAAGTCCACCTCCTCGGTATTACGCTTCATAGTGACCGAAGGGGCGGCACCAACGCAAATGGACGTGGCGGACAGTGCTGGGGCAGTGTGAGGAGGCCCCCTGGTGCCCCCCCGCCCGACGCCACCTCAGCGGCCACCGGTGACGTTTTGCAGCATTGCTTGCAGCAGCGGCACTTGCAGCAGCCTACCTTGCGGCCTTCCTTCCTTCGTTTGTCATTCTCCGGTAAGTATGTGTCTCGTGCCCGAGTATTGAGGGACCTGCAACACTCAGTGAGCTTCTTGATGCCCACGTTGGTGAACCGTCGACGCCAGGGCAGGCATCGCTCGGCTGTCGGGGGTGTCCCGCTTTTTGTTTGCCGCATACCCTTGCATCAGTGCTTGGAGCGGTCAAAAGGTGAGTTTTGGCAGTAAACATCGGATCCCGAGGCATCTCGCTGGTCAACAGGCAAGCTGGCGATGCAAGCAGACCAACTCGCAACGCCAGGAATCCATGGGTTGTGGCCACTCGCACTGTTGCATTGCACTGCGTCTCCGCAGTCCTAGCTTTCCAGCAACTCCCAACAATTCAATATCTCTACAAAATGAGCTCTCTTTCCTGTGGCGGGCATTGATGTCCGTATGTGAGCGCGTTGAGTGTCCGTGGTGGGTGCAAGTGAAGGTGAAAGACAGGGTCAGGTGTAGCACGACCGCAGAGGATTGAGGGGGGCGATATGCACAAGCAAAGCAGGCAGCTCACTCCATCTGCGCAGCTCGGCAGGCGGTCAATCTAGGCATGCCTCGTTCAATGGTATGTCCATGCTTCTTGCTGGATACGGAGGTTGGGCCGTGCTGGGGCGGAACGACGATGTGCCACCCCTGTGGCGGTGTTGCATGCCTTACAGCAGGAAGGCGGTTCAACAACCGTGAAGCAAGCAGGGCAGGAGGTGCAGGGCAGGAGAGCAGAGCAGCAAGCGACAACACAAGACCAGGCAGGGCGGCTTGAAATGAACAAACTGTGTCCTGAGGGTGCGGGCTGCAAGGCGCCGACGAGGCTGCCACGGGCCCACACCGGCCTAATGGCCCGGAACAAGGAAACAGCCGAGGAAAAAGAGGGCAGATGGCCCTGCATCCCGTCAAAGCAGGCTCAGCTGATGGTGCAGTCCCCAGGGTGGCGCCGCCCCTCGCCGCCCTCCTCCCCCTCACTGCCCTCCCCCTCCCCCTCCTCCTCCTCGCTGCTGCCGCCGTGCCCCGCCACGCCCAGCTGGCGGGCACGCAGCAGGATGCGCAGCATCTCGGGTGACACAAACATGCGCCGCTCCTCCCCCTGGGCGCGCTCGTTGGCCGCCATGCGCCGCTCCTCGGCAGCGCCCAGCACCTGCTGGCGGGGCAGGCAGCATCGGGAGGGGGTGGCGCGCAAGGCGGCACGGCAAGAGAGTGGGGAAGAGGGAGGGGAGGCAGCGGGCAAGGGATCTTGTGGCGTTACAGAGGATGTGCGGTGTAGAGATCGCAAGACCCCGCCAAGACACGTCCACCACCACGCTTGCTGCGCACCCACCGCACTGCCGCACACGCAACTCTGCAGGGGTCAGCACCCACAGCTGTGCACGTGCCTTACAGTAGAGTGAGTGACTTCAAGTTGCAGACAGCGTGAGCAGCACCTAAAGACGCGCCCCTGGGGCCCCTGAGGAGTAATGGTCAGAGGGCACCAACCCCACCACCACAGCACCTCCTTCCCACCCAATCACCCCGCCACCATACATCCCACCCCACCCCACACGCATGCACACCACGCCACCCACAGACCTGCGGCTCCTCTGCTGTCGGTGCCCACAGCTTGATGTCGTCCTCAATGCCCGAGGTGGCAATGGTGAGCAGGTGGTGGGGGTGGGGCTCCAGGCAGTTGACGGTGTCGTGGTCGCCCTGTGGGGTGAGGGTGGGGGTGGATGAGCGAGGGGATTGGAGAGGGACGTGAGGGGAGGCGTGAGGGCAGCAGCCTCGGTGCTGGCTGGGTGCAGCCTCAGCGCAGCGCGACGAAGCATAGCAGAGAGAGCGCAGCACAGGTGCATGAGCACCGCGTGCCACAGCGGGGCGCGCCCTCAGCATGACCGCAGCACGTCTTCCCCCCAGCGCCCAGCCCAGCCCAGCCCAGCCCAGCCCAGCCCAGCCCAGCCCAGCCCAGCGCAGCCCAGCCCAGTACAGCCACCTGGCGCACCTTGAGCAGGGCCTGGGGCGCCCCGGTGTGCGTGTCCCACACATAGATGTGCCCGCAGTCGCTGCCGCTCATCACAAACTCGTCGTGCTGGCCCAGGAAGCTGACGCCCTGCAGGGAGGGGAGAGGAGGGCGAGGGCGTTGAGGGTATGTGGAGAAGGGGGTAAGCTGGCGCCCTGCAGGGAGCGCGGGAGCGGAGGTCAAGGGTACAGTGGTCATGTGGAGAAGAGGCAAGCGTGGGCAGGCAGAGGGGGTTGCATAGGCTGCCAGCAAGAAGGGAAGCGGAGGGCGCAGATGCATGCGAGGGAGTGGGCACAGCACGGCATGCTGCCAGGGGGTGCCGCAATGCCAACCAGCCCTGACCCTGTTTTCTCAAGCAGCAACGTAACTCGGGGCCTCCCTGCTTCCTTGGCATGCCTGCTCTGCACTACATTCCAGTACAGGGTCGATAGCCCCGCCGGGGACAGAGGGAACTAGCCGATAGGGGGCACAGCACAGCACAGCACAGCACGCATGCCCAGTGCCCACCTTGACGGTGCGGTAGTTTCGGTGGCCCTTGTAGGTCTGTGGCCATGGGAGGGGGCAACAAGGGGCTGGTTACGTGGGCAGGGGTGGCACGGGCAGCCAGGCAGTGAGAAGCGACGCCGGCTAGCGGTGGGGATCCAGTGCGAGCCAGTGATGCAAGACGCACGCCAGCCGCAGCATAGCGGTGATGGCACGCTTGCAGTTGCCCTCCTCAGCACCCGAGCCCCCAGCGCCTGACGCGCCCTCACAGCCTGCAGTAGACCTTGAGCATCTCACAGCCGAGGGCCCGCCACTCGTCCCCGAGGGCCTCTGTGCCGCCGCAGGCGCGGTCGCAAAGGCCGTAGCCCAGCCCGTGGTACGGGCGCCTCAGTCCTCTCCCCCTGCCTCGGTCCTTCCCCCGCATGTGCAGTACAACGTCATTGGGCCGATCCTGCTGCTCGCCTCCCTCCCGCCGCTTCTTGCCTACCCTTCCTCCTTTCCCGATTCCCAACACCCAGAGCACACCGCTGCTGGGCAGCCCCTGCTGCTCGCCTCTCCCCTCCCCTCCCCTTCTCCTCTCCTCCCCCTCCCCCTCAGCACCTGCAGCACATCGTCGTTGGGTCGCCCCTGCTGCCCGCTGCCCGCACTGCCGCCCGGTCCCGCGCCACGTGCGCCGCGCCCACCCGCCTCAATTGTGTCCCCATCATCCACCAGCGCGCCCTGCGAGGGCCCGCCAGGCGGGCAGGTTAGCCATCAGAGGAGGCGAGGTGCAGGCTGCCACCTTGCAGTGCAAGTGGCAGCGGCAACCATGACAGTGGGCACTGCTACCAGCTCAGAAGTGCAAGTCGCCCACACTGCCCCCGCTCATGCCCCCCCTTGCTGTGCACGGCGCAGGCAGGCAGCGGCACCGACTGGCCGCATATGCGAGACGGACAGCACCAGCGGCATCAGCAGCAGGCCGTCGTGGCAGCAGCAGGCCCCAGCAGCAGCAGCAGCAGCAGCCGCCGTGGCAGCACCCTCACCTGGGGCAGCTCCCCTTCATCCGTGAAATCAAACTCCTCCTCCTCCTCCTCCTCCTCCTCCTCATCATCATCATCATCCCCATCTCCTCCCTCCTCTTCGTCCTCTTCACTCCCCATCTCCTCCTCCTCGCCATTAGCGGGCTCACTATTGCTGCTGCTGCGCCGCTGCCCCTCTAGCAGCTCCTCACCACCCAGCCCCCCCTCCTCCTCCTCCTCCTCCTCCTCGGAACTAAGCACCCCGCTGCTGCCGCGCCACAGCGGCGGGCTGCCCTGCTCCTCGCTGCCCCACCCTGCAAGAGGGGGCAGGCCAGGGCGGGGCGAAGGAAGCACACCGCAGGGCTGCTGCTCGGCGCAGGTTCAGGTGACACGCAAACCAATTGGCCCCCTTTCTGGCGTGCCACGGGCCCGTTCTGTAACAGCCCACAGCCCCCGCTGCCCCCCCGACCAGCAATCGGTGTCCTTCGACGCGACCCACCCTGCCCACCAGCGTGCTGCATCCGGCCGGCGGCTCAGGCTCACCTGCGCCCTCCTCCTCGCTGCCGCTCGTGCTGGCCAGGGCACCCGCCTGCTCGCTGCCGCCTGGTGCAGCGCCTCGCTGCAGCCTGCCCTGCGCCTGCTGCTGCTGCTGCTGCTGCTGCCGCTGCCGCCCGCCTCCCTGCGGAGCCGGCAAGCTGGCTAGCCAAGCGGCATCCGCCGACATGCTGGCAGGGCGGGAGGGCGCCGTGGCTGGGCCAGCTGGCTCCTCTGCCTCTGCATCCACCAGCCTCCTGATGCTAGCGTGCGCCTCTGCTGCTGCTGCAGCACCAGAGGCAGCACGGTGGCTCTGCTCCCGTGCCAGGGCTGCCGCCGCAGCAGCTCGCCGCTGCTGGCTGCGCGCATCCGCATCGTCGCTGTTCACGTCGTCGCCGCCCCTGGCGCCGCCGCTGCTGCTGCTGCGCCCGCGCTTGCTGCCTCCTCTGCCGCCAGCGCCGCAGCCGCCAGTGCCGCGCCGTCGCCCTTGTTGCTGCTGCTCCACTGCTGCTGAGGAGGGCTGCACTCTGCTGCCGCCGCCACTACCGCTGGCCAATCCATTTGCTGCTGCTGCTGCTGCCTGTGCTGCGTGCTGCTCCTCAGATGCAAACAGATAGCTGCAAGCGGGGGGAGGGACAGCCGGGCAGCAAGCACCAAAGTGGTCGTTCAGGCGCGCCTGGGTGCGAGGCGAGCGCAACGGGCGTGCACCAGTTGTGAGCACTGCAGCCATATGTTGCAGCAGACAAAACCAGCGGCGGGGAGACAGCAGGGTGAAGCCGTCACGCTGCAGCTGGCCAGCAGCAGACACCTCCCACTCCCCTCACCCCTCTCTCTGCTGTGAGCCCTGCCTGCCCTCCTCCCCTCCCCAGCTGTCCTGCACACAACCCCACCCTGCCGCAAACCGATCCCAACCCACACTTGCCCCCGTGTTCCCCCTCGCAGCCCAACCCGCCCAGGCACCTCTATCCCCAGGACCTCGCACATGTTCTCATCGTTGAACGTTGCCAAGACGCGGCCGTCCTGAGCAAACACGGCGGCTGTGATGGTCACCATGCCGCGTCGCCCCCTCAAGTGCCAGGGTGCCAGGCGCCGCAGCTGCACCGTTGAGGGCAAGCAAGCACCGTGGGAAGCAGAAAGCGGCAGGCAGGGCAATCAAGGGCGGGCTAACGAGGCGCAGGGCACACATCGTGTGCATGGTGTTGATGTTTTAGCGGTGCTTCAAACAGCAGGTGCCTGCCAGCTCAGCCTGCCAGCTCACCGGCTCCGCCAGTGGGGCGCTCGAGGGCGGCACGCGCCGCAGGTCATACACCCTGCAAGAGAAGCCATGGAGAGGAAGCGTTTTGGCAGTGATCAAGCGCCTGCATCGCAAGTCGGGCATTGTTGTACAGCTGCACAAAGCACGACTGCAAGCCGGAACTGTCAAGCAGGCAGGCTCAGCTCCAGGTGGGGGCTGCAGGATCTGCCTCGCCCTGCCTGACACCTGCGTGCTCACAGCGCCATACGCGCTGCAAGCACGCCCCTCTTAACAGCTGCCCACCCCAGCCCCCCGCTTCCACACCAATGCTGCCCCACTGCACCCTTCAGCCCCGCCCCGGCCGTCCCTACCCTCTGCCCCCACTGCAGCGCTCTCACCCTGCCCGTCCCTCCGCCCTGCCACCTCCGACCTGCTGCCCCACAAGGCCCTGGTCCCTTTGCCCCTGGTCCGTTTGCCCCTGGTCCCACCCCACCTCACAAAAGGGTCTCCCCCTGCCACGCAAAACTGGCTGTTGCCCGGGTGGCAGTGCACAGAGTTGAGCTCCAAGCGGCCGCGCTGCGTGCGGCACGCCAGCAGGCGGCGGTTGGCGGCCGCTGGCTCTCGCAGGTCAAAGTGCCGCACCTCCCCGTCCTCTCCGCACGACAGGAAGCAGTGGGGGCTGCCCGGTTCGAGCGCCAGCTTGTGCGCCCGCCCCCGGTGGCAGGCCAGCCGCCGCGTCTCTACCGACGCGCCGCCCGTGCCCTGGGGCACATGCGCCACGCGCACCTGCAGGGGGGAGGGAGGCACGAGGGGTGCAGGGGAGCACAAGGGTGGAGGCACCGAGGCTGGCTACTGGGCCCGTACGAGATGGCTTGCAACAGGACATGGCCTGGCTTGGCTTTGCTTGGCTCGATCACGTCATCGCGGCTGCGCCAGGCCAGGCCAGGCAGCTGCCCGCAATGGGTAGCAGCTCCCACAGCAGCCGCAGAAGGCACCCAGGAGGCACCCGGGAGGCTCACCAGCCCGTCGGCGGCGCACGTCACCACGGTGCCGTTTGCTGACTGGGGCATGATGCGGGCTTGGAAGACCTGCGGCGGTGGGGGATCATGCAGGAAAAGAAGAGATTGGGGCTTGGCGTTGGCAGGCTCAGGGGCTGGCCTGCACAGGGCGGGTGTGGGGTCACACGCTGAGTGAGGCCCCCCCTGTGGGGGCGGTGGGCCAGGCAGCAGGCGGGAGCAGGCGGTGGCAGGCGGGCGTCGCACTGCACAGCATCGCCGCTGCCCGGCTGCCCCAGCATGCCGAGCAGGCACGCTGGATGCACAACTCCTCAGATTGAACTCGTCAGCATGGGTGCGGGCACAGCGAGCACAGCCCAACAGGCACAACAAACAAGAGCGTCCCACGTCAGCCCCCCGCACGTTGTTGTGGTGGCCCGAGTGGAAGGCGAGAGTTCGGGTGCCCAGGTGCCAGTCCCAAAAAAAAATCTGCGGGCAGGGAGAGTGCGGAGGACTGCCGTTTGTGCATTCTTCCACTCAAGCGTGCAGATCAAGCATGCGTCTGTTCAGGAGCATGGCTTGCTAAGTGTGGGTCAGGTGCCAAAGCAAAGGTTGCAGCTTCCCTCCAGCCGTACCGCAGCTCGAGGCCGGGCCAACGAGCAGAGGACGCAGGCACAGACCAAGCAGCATCCCTCTGCGCCAGCTCCGCGCTGCCGCCCTGCTTGCCTGCATGTCATCGCTGCCGCTGACCAGCAGCTGCCCGCATGGCGAGAAGTGCACCGTGTTGACGCAGCCTGCAGGCAGGGACAGCACGCCATGCCAGGTCAGCCGCCTGAGGTGGACTCCTGCTACCTTAGCTTCTTTTTTGGAATCTTATATGCTGTATAAGAAGGAAGAAAGGGATGCGTAGTCGTAGAAGGCATGCATGCCCGACACTCCCAGCGCCCGCCCGGCGCCCGCAGCGCCAGCACCCACCGTCGTGCCCCTCCAGGGTCCTCTCCAGCTGCAGCCGCTTCACCAGCATGGAACTCCAGCCTGCTGGTGGGTGGTGCAAGCTGGCCTGGCCCAGCTGGGCATCCCGCAGGCGCCGCAGCATGGCAGGCCGCCTGAGAAGGGTGGCGCCACCGGCGCCGCAGGTGCTCGCGTGCCGCCGCTGTATGCAGACGCTGCGGGCCTCGTGCAGAGCTCGTAGCGTGCAGTGAGGTACCTGCGTTCCGCGTCGGTAGCAACAAGGGACTCAGAAAGTGGCGAGAGGAGGTGCCGGAGACTGTAGTTGCTACGGGCGGAGACCCCTGCGGAGGGGGGCCCGATACGACCTCACAAGTTGCAGATGTGCTTGGAATAGCAGACTGATGCGGTGGAGCCCCACACAAGTGCCACGGCATATGACAGCATGGCATGGCGAGCCGAGAGCCAGGCGTGTCTCTTCTGGTCCTGAAATTATTGTCTTTGACTTGCTATTGACTGGGTACCCCCCTCAAGCGTCGTTGAACAGTGTTTGCGAAGCGCCACAGCCCTGCAGCACACCGGTCTCCTCTTGCCTTCAGCGCCCCTGTCCCGCTCCTCTGGCTATCAGGGGGCAGCCGGGATCCGCCCCCTGACGCCGCCACAGCTGTGTGCCACGCTGCCGGTCGGCTGCCGCCACCGCCGCCAGTCTCGCCCTGCCTGCCGCAACTGCGACACTTGCACCGGCCTCGGCACGCCAGTGGCTCTGCCATGGACAGAACCGGCGAGGCCAGCACCAGCGGGCTGCCTGACAGCGACCGCGTGCTGGCGGCACTCAAGTCGAGCGGCACGCTTGAGCGGCTACGCACGGCAGCGCTCAAAGCGCTGGAGCAAGACGTGAGTCCGCCTGGGGGCAGGCGCCAGGGGGGGATAGAGGCAGGGGTGGCTTCTGCAAGTGGGACTCAGGGACTCAGGAGCCAGGGAGCGTGGGACACGACAACAGCTGCCACGTGCTGGGGCTGTAATTTTGATGCTGTGCCTGCAACCCAGCCGTCCCTCCTCTGTCTGCTGGCCTGCACCCGCCTCCTGTTCTCCTCTCCTGTTGTGTGCTGTGTGGCACGCTGAGGAGCGGCAGCTGCCCTGTGCTGCTGGATTCACGCTCAGCTGTCCGGCAGTGGGCCGTCTCCCAGCTGTGCCGAGGTGCCTGGTGCACCCCCCATCCCCCGTGTCCCCCTCATGAGGAGGCCTGCACATGGTAGTGAGAGCACAGCACAGCACATGCTGGGCCCCAGCCTGTGTGGTGACGGTGCCACTGCACTGTACTGCCCCCCGCCCCCCCCCCCCCCTCCCCAGGAGGAGCTGCGGTACATGGTGGAGCAAGCAGTGAGGCGCAGCGAAGTGCTGAGGCACCACACGGGGGAGAAGGTGACACGCTCCCTCATGAACACACTCCAAGACCGCCTCTCGTGAGTGTGCCCCGCCCGCTGGCCGCCGCTGGGCAGCGCACTATTACCAGGCTGCTCACTACTGCTGCTTGCGCGCCACTTGCGACCTGCCGCATGTGGTTGCTGGTTGATTGATGGTGTGTATAGGCGGGCAAGGGCGGGCGGGCGGGCGGGCATGTAGTGGCACACAGTCCGGTGCTCGGTGCATGCATGCGACCCCACGCTTGGCATGCCTGGCCCTCCCGCTATGTGCCGCTTTGCTTGCCTGGAAGGCGCCTCCCAGCTGGCATCCCTCCCCTGCTGCCTGCTGTGCAGAGAGCTGCCGGCCGAGGCGCTGCGCAGCCTGTGGCGGGTGCTGACGGAGGGTGAGGTGTCACAAGAGATTGATGATGCGGTTCGAGCGGTGCTGTGCCGGATGCACACGGAGCAGCCGCAGGCCAGCTCGCAGCAGCAACAATAGGCGGCGAGCTGGCGGGGGGCAGCAGCGTAGGGGCAGCAGCCACGCCACGGCGCCTGGCGCCCGCTCCGACACTCCCCTTGTGTCTGCGTGCTGTAAGCGAAAACAGCGATGGTGGGGCGACGAGCGGGCTTGTGAGTGCCGGGGTTCAACAGCGCAAGATAATTTGGAAAGGGATGCCATTCAGAGAGGGGAAAGTACATTAGTACGAGCAAATGGGAGACGGGGGTGGGTTGGGGGCTTGCCATGCCTTGCGGTGGCAGCGGCGATGGTGGCACCACGTGAAGGTGCGAGCAGAAGGCGTGTGGGCCGCAGCAGCAAGGGCAGCAGCGGTGCAGCCTGGTAGTTGGAGGCAGGAAGTGCGGAGCGAATGGAAGCGTGCACAACAACGGTGCGGGCACGAAGTGATCTTGGCACATTGCAGGCTTGCCAGTGGGGCACGGCACTGCCAGCACACGGCTCGTCTCGGGGCAGAGGTGGTTGATGGTGGGATGTGGGCATGAGACAACTTGGTAGGGTTGGTGTGGGACAATGCGTGGATGTGTAAAAAGGGTGTGCGAGGCATGGGTGTGCGGGGTGTGCGAGGCATGGCGTGGGTGTGGGGTGAGGCAACAGGTGTGGCGGGAGTGGGCAGCGGGGAGGGACAAAGGTACAATGCGCGGTGCTGGGTTGTGTGCGATGGGTGGTGGGGTGTGGGGATAGTAGAACAGGCTGCGAGGGAGGGAACCCGTGGGTGAGCGGCATGGGACGGCATAGCGCAAAGGCATCCAGGAGACAGGCGGCACGACCGCAGAGGCAGAGGTGAAGAGAGCGCGAAAAATGGAGGTGTGAGCAGGTGTGGGCTGTGGGGAGGAAAACGAGGGGGCCTGGCAAGGGACGGGGAGTGGCTTGTGAAGTGCTCTGTGCAAAGAGACGGGTGCAGGATGAGGGAATGCGGAGGGTGGGAGGCTGCGGCACTGCCCGCGTCGTACATACAGAATACAGGGGGGCCGGAGGCTGGGTGGTGGACATGCTGCCAGGTGCTGCTGCCTGCATCGACTCGACGCTGCATTGGGCGCAAGCGCCCTGGCGGCAGGACGCATGCGACGCAGACATGGGAGGGTGAAGAGAGCGAGTGCTGGCACAACGTGCTTGTTGGGGGAAATGGGGCCCACGCAGTGCGCGGCGTGGAAAACAAGTGCTCGAGGCTTGTCAATAACATGGGATGGATGATGGTGTGGGTTTGTAGAGCTGAGCAGTCTGGGCTGCTGCCACGAGTGTAAACCTGGCACTGTGAAGCTACGGCGGAGCTGTATCATGTGCCTTCGGAAGAATAGGGCTGAGCTGGTTCGGCAGCGCAGCAGTGTGCCGCACCTCACTGCCCCTCGTGCTCTGCGCCGCCAGCGGCAGCGGGGCCAGATGGAGCCTGCGGCAGGCGTGTCAGCGCACCACCGCCACTGCCTGCTGCTGCTGCTGCGCCCCCCGCCGCTGCCTGCTGCGCCTGCCGCTCCTGGCTGTCGAGCCTCAGGATATGGTAGACAATGGCCACCAGGTCTGGCATGTAGGGCGCGCTCTCCTTGTTGATCAGCGCCTTTTGCAGCTCAGTGGTGGCGGTGGACTGCTCGGCAATGAACTCCATGCTGCGCATAGCAAGGTGGGTGGGCGCAGAGAGGGCAGGCAGAGGGTTGGAGGACGAGAGGCAACGGGGGTGGCGCGGAGCCAGGGGGCGGGCGGGCGCACGAGGCTGGGTGGGGCAGGGGTTGAGGCAGCAGGTGCTCCCTGGTGCATGGCGTGGCGTGCACCGTGCCATGGCGACTCTTTTGCTGTGTGCTGTGTCAACCTCCTCTCATGCTGTGCTGACCTGGCCATGTACTCGTCCTGCACAGCGGAGCACAGCTGGCTGGTGATGTCCATCAACTGCGGGACAGGAGGGCAGGCAGGCGGGCAAACAGAGAGCGTCGAGGGCCAAGGGGGGCGATGCAGAGTAGGCGGAGCGGAGAGAGGACTGGTTGTGGGCGGGGTCAGCCGTGCTGTGCTACCGCAGGGGGCGGCCTGCACTCGATAGCAGTGCCTGCCGACACTGTGCGGTAGTGCACCCAGCTGTGGCCCCACCCCTGGCTACGGCTACCATCCGTTGGTGCATCCACCCACCTAGCCACCAGCCACCAGCCACCAGCCCACAGCCACTGCCAGCCACATCCGCCTAGCCACCGGCACTCCACTGTCCCCCAGCGAGCCACCACCACCATGGGGGGCTGCCCGCGGCTGTTGCCACGCCCTGCAGCCGCCACCATGGCGGGCACGTGCCACCACACCCCACACCCAGCCACCGGCCCACACCAGCAGGCAGGCAGGCAGGCAGGCAGGCACGCACCTCCATGGAGCCGCCCGCGGTGGTGGCCATCGCCTCTTGTGGGCGCACCGTGTACGCCTGCAGCCGCTTCACCCAGCGCGACACCTTGATCGCAATCTTGGCCAGCTGCTTGCTGTAGGAGAACCAGGCGCGGCGCTGCGGGGCGGGCGAGCGGGGGAGGGCAAGAGACACAAGAGGGTTTGAAAGCGACCAGGGCAGGGCGCGGCAAGGGGCAGGGGGGAGCAGCTGTGCCTGCTTTCTGCCGGAGAACCAGGCGCGGCGGTGCCCGGGGGCCGTCGGGTGGGGGAGGGCAGGTGGGAGCACAGAGGGCGGGGCAAGGCGGGGTGAGCTGAGTGAATGCAGGAGCAGACTTGCCGCTTCATACAAGTTGATGAAGAGGACACGCGGTGTGGTGCCGTGTGCACTGTACCGGAGAGGGCCGCATTGTACCGGACAGGGCCGCATTGTACCGGACAAGCGTTGCAGAACAAGCCAGTGCAGACAGCGCTGGTTGCAGCATTGCCAGCTGGCGCCCGCTCCTCGCCACGCTGGCCATAACCCACAGCCCCATCTTCCCGCAGCCCTCAAGCCATCCCGCCCGCACGCCCCTCCCTCACGTCACGTTGGCCCACGTGTAGCCCAGCTGCTCTCAACACAGCGGCTCCCGCGCGCATGCATCCTGCCACGCATGCTCCCCCTTCCTCCCCGCTCGCCCCCCTGCCCTGCCCGCCCCTCACCCACCCACCAGTATGGCACGCCTGCTCTCGTCCAGCTGCGGCAGGATGTGTGCCGCAATCTCGCGCCACAGGGGGAACCGCCCCGAGTCCTCGGGCAGCGCAGCGTGCGCCAGGAAGCAGAGGTAGGCCGGCCTCATCTGGCCTGCGGGCAGGCAGCAGGGCAGGCAGGTGCCGGCTCAGCACCCTGGAAGCTCCCCTGGCTGCACCCACCACCACCGATCCACGCAAAGCGTGAGGCCAGCCCCACGCTACTGAAGCCAGCCCACCAGCTCGCTTTGCCCCCCGCCCTGCCCTGCCCCGCCCCGCCCTGCCCCACTCACCCACGTGCCACCACACCGTGGCCATGCGCTCTTGCAGGGACTCCACCTCCGCCACGCTGGCGGCATCAAACCCGGCTGCCTCGGCCGCCTGGTAGCTCAGGCTGAGCTCCGCCTGCCATTGCCGGTAGTAGTCCAGCTGCGGGCGGGGGAGGGCAGGATGAGGCGCGCACAAACACACAGCTTAGCTAGCGGGCAAGCACCTGGCAGGCAGGGCCCGCGCAGCGCCGCTGCTGGTGTGGTCAGGCAGCAGTGAGCAGAAGTGGAGCAGTGGTGATGCGATGGGGTCAGCGCCTGGGCTGTGCTGTAGGCTGGGCGGCCCACCATGCACCACCAAGTCCGTGTCAAAGTCCGGTGCCCCCTGTTGTGCCACCCACCCGCCCCACCCCTGCCACCGCTCCTCACCAAGTCCTCCGGCTCCGCCATCTCCATCACGGTTGCCCTCACCACCTCGTTGCTGGCAGGCGGGATGCTTTCCACCCGCTGCAGCGCGCTGCCATCCAGCTGAGCGGCGGTGCCGGTGCGGTGCGGTTCCCCCAGCGACCACTGCGGGTGCTCCACCGCCGCCGCCGGTCCCTGCAGCGTGTCGGAAGAGGGGCAGCTGCCGCTGCTGCACAGGGGCGCCGCCGCCGGCCGCGACTGCTGCTGCTGCTGGTGCAGCAGCGGGGTTGTGGTGACGGCGGCGGCCGCCGCCTCTGCTGCCGCATCCATCTCCAGCTCGCTGGGCAGCTCATCCAGCGCATGAGCCAGGCCCTGCGCCGCCTGCTGCTGCTCCACCTGCTGCTGCTGCGCCTGCTGCTGCTGTTGCAGCTGGCCAGGGGTGTGCAGGGAGGCCAGCGTGTGCAGCATGGCGTCGCGAACTGCCAGCACTTTTTCGTAGATGCCGTTCTGAAGGCTCAGCTGCTCGTTCTCAATCCGCAGCTGCACGGCACAGGGCAGCGTGGCAGACGTGGCGAGGGTGTGGGACGAGGCCAGAGAAAGCGGGCTGAGGCGGGCCGGCGCGAGGCGCTGCCGTGAAGCAGGAGGGCGGCATGCTCACGCCGCCATGCAGCACCCGCCGGGATGGGGAGCATGCCAGAGTATGGCAGCACCCGACATTTGAATCTTCCCCATACTACTGAAGCACGTTCCCCCCTCTGCGAACCGCCCCTGCATGCCTCCCAGCACTGCGCCCCGCTGCACAGTGCGCAGTGTGGCATTTCCACACACCGCGGCAGCAACCGCATGCAGTGCAACCATCAGCACACACTGACTGCATAGTCACATTGAGCTTCCGGCAGTCGATACAATGCACTTTACTCGACACGCGGACAACACACAGCATACCGTCCCAGCACCCACCTGTTCCATCTCCTGTTGCAGCACCTCGCACTGTGCCCCCGCCTCCTGCTGCTTGGCACGCTGCCGCTCGCGGAAGCGCTGCTGCGCCAGGCGGTTCTTCTCACGCGCCGACGCAAGCTTGGTCGCCATTGTGGCGGGGTCCAGCCGCCCACCAAACTGCACGCCACCAAAGCCAAACTGCGGCCCGCCCACGCCCGGACCGGTGGCGGCGCCGCCTTGCTGTGGCACCCAGCCCGCCTCGCCCAGGCCCTGGGCCTGCGGCAACGACATGTGCTGCGCCTGTGCTTGCTGCTGCCAAAATTCTTGTGGCTGAGGCCGCCCGGCGAGCTGCGCCGCAGTGTAGGAGTCTGCACCACCGACCAACCACTCAGGATGCGCAGGCGCGCCATCCAAGAGGTCTTGTGGCAGCACAGTGCTGGGAGGGCCAAGTGTGGGCGGCGGCGGCCCACCCATCCCGGAAATTGAGTGCGACGCCAAGCCTGTGTGACTCACACTTGTTGGACCAGTGCTTGTAGCGTGCAAGGGCAGATACTTGGCTTCCCGTGGACGGATGGCCATGTAGTGCACTGCTAAGATGCCTGCCTCCACGAGTGCCTGACGTGCCTAAGTGCACCTGTGCTTCCAGCGGTGCAGCACGCGCAGCCGTTTCCTTCCAAATGAATCCACTTCCTGGGTGGGCCGCAGCAGTCCGGACGGCGCGTGTTGAACAGGCCACTGAGGTCCTGCCACCCCACCATACCGCCGCTGCCACCGCCGCTGCACTGCCGCTGCATGCCGCCGCTGCCACCGCCGCCACCGTGTGCCGACTTTCACTGAGTCGCGTACCCTATCTATCATTCCCCTGGTCACCTTCTTCACATTCATCACGACACCAAACAGCAGCTGGA
>JAPTJF010000684.1:0-21419 GCA_029339195.1 Micractinium sp. NFX-FRZ
AGCGGCCTCGCACGGGGCAGCCCATGCACGTTGCGTCAGCCAGCCCACCCCGCCCAGCTCACATGTACTTTATGGAGCGGTGGAAGGGTGCTTGGCACCAGGAGGCAGGGATGATGCCTGTCAGCCCCGTCCCATCGAGGTCCCTGCATGCATGCAACCGCATGATGTGACAGTGGGCGCTTGAGTGAGTGAGGCCTGGGCATGATGCAGCAACCTGGCAGCAGCACTGCATAGCCATACACAGCGCATTTGCAGGGTGGCAGGCATGCAGGCATGCAGACTGGCAGGCAGGTAGGCAAGTGGCAGGCCGACAGGTGGGCAGGCTGCAGGGAGACATGCGGCCTGCAGGCAAACGGGCAGGAAGGCACGTAAGCAGGCAGTGGCTGCCACAGGCTCACATGCCAACCAAGTTGGGCCACTTTAGATTGGCGGGAAGGGTGCCGCTCAGGCCAGGGTTGCGCCCTAACTCCAGGTGTGCAAGCACGAGAAACGCGCCCGGCGCTGTCCACGCAGCCGGAAACGTGTGGCCAGACAGGTTGTTGCCGCTGAGCTGGAGGTGGCGGACCTGCACATGACACGGGTGCGCAGGTGTGAACGTGTAGTTGTGTGTGTCTGTGGTAGTGTGTGTGTCACCTTGGCATACTCTGTTGCTGCAGTGCTGCATGCGCTAGCACAGTATTGGGAGGCGAATGTGGGGGGTCCCCGGAGGTCCCCGGCTCTGCGCGCACAACATGCGTGCTTGCAAGCAGCACTTGCCTTGGACGCCGACCAAGCCTCCGGCAAGGTGCCGGTAAACATATTGTCTTCCAGCTGCAGCCACGGCCAGGGTGGAGTGCGCAACGCAGCAGCCAGAGTGAGGCAGTGGAAGACAATCCCGCAGGTCAGCAAGGGTGGTCACACACTAGTGCTGCCTCCCAACCATCCACCCCACACATGGCGCCACACAGCAGCAGCGGCAGCAACCGCAATGGCGAGCACCAGTAGCGATTGGAAACTGTGCAGAGCACTCACCGACAGCTCTCGTATGCCGGGGTGCTGCTGTAATAGCTGGGAGGGGAGGGGCCCAGAAAGGCTCAAATTCGTGAAATGCCTGCAGCCAGGGGGTGGGATCAGTTGGCGGGGAGGCACGGCATGGCAGGAGGTTGTATATTGACACTGGCAGGGGCAGCGCCTAGATGTGGCATATGCGCAGCGACGTAAGCTGTGGCACGATTCACTCAACCTTGCAAGCGTGCACTTAATTACGCACGGCCACGGCTGCTGGTCACTCACATTGACGTGAGGGACGGGAAGCCCCCCTGAACCCAAGCAGCTGGGATTGTCCCTGTCGAAGGACATGCATTGAGGCTCAAATAGCGAAGCCGTGGGAAGCCAGCAGCCCACGTCGCAGGCAGGGGCACACGCACGCCACCGGCAACGGATGCCGGTCCTGCCAGCAGGTGTGAAGGCGCAAGCTGCGGCGATGACACGCCGCTGCCATTTAGCCCTGGCGCTGCATTGGCCGCCATTAGACGAGCCATGGCATCGCCCGTGTTGCGAAAAATGAACAACCGCTCCAGCTGGGGGAAGCCGTTTGCCCACTCAGGCGGCAGCCCCCCCTGAAACTGCACCTCCAGATCCAGCCGGCGCAGCGCGGGCAGCACGCCAGGCTGGGACCAGCTGGCGGGAAGCGTGGTGCGCAGGGAGTTGATGCTGAGGTGCACCGCAGCCAGCGAGGGCAGCGCGCCAGGGGGGATGTCGGGGAGCGGCTCTGGCAGGTGGCCGGCCTCCAGCGTTAGTCTGCACAGGCCCGTGTGTGCACAGCAGGGTTTTGGGCGTGCTTGATCTAAGGATCTCACGTCTTTGTGATCCTATGCCTATGACACCTGAATCACCCAGCCCTGGCATGTCTGCCCTGCGAAGCCGCCACTGCACCGCACCACAGCGTACCCAGGCGCACCCCGCTCCCTCCCCCATCCGCACCCAGGCCGGGCGCCTCACTCACTCTCTCAGGCGCGGGAATGCGCCCGGCTTGAGCCACTCGAGCTGTATGCCGCGGGGCAGCGGGTGAAGCCCATAAGAGAACTGCAGCCTCTCAAGCCACTCCAGCTGCGCCAGCTCCGGAAGCAGCGGACCCTTGGCACCGGGCGGCATTTGCGGCAAGCTGCCGCGCCCGTTCAGGGCGTCGGACACCCGCTCACCGTCCTACCGGGAGTTGACCACAATAGCGCTGCATGGGCGGAAGGGGGTCTTTCCATGCGTGTGTGTACGCGTGGCTGACGTCTACCCAGTTGCGGCGAAGCGTGCGGCACGGGGAGTCAGGGGTGGCAATTGCTTTGGCTAGAGGAGCAGGCTGTGGCGCCCTGGCTGCTGAGCGGGCCACGTGACCCCACACTTCAGCATCGCCAGAGGCACTCCCTCACATGGAGACGACGCGGGAGAGGTTGTTGCATCGCACTTTCTCCCACAGGCAGTGCGGGGTGGGATCACCTGGGCTCCAGCCCAATAGCTCGGCCGTCCAGAGGGCGTCCGTGTCGTGCAGTGCCTGGCGGAGCGTGCGCATCACATCCGCCTCTGCAGCAGCTGGGGGTTTCAAGGGAGGGAGCCGAGCGGGCGCAGGTGGTGCGCATTTCCTCTTTCCAGGGGAGTTTGCCGCAAGCACTGGGGACTGAGGCAATCAGCAAGCACAGCAGTCCCTCAACGCCTCAGCGCTTGGCGGCAAGCCCTTCTGCCTTCCCACCTCTGCCGGGTGCAGTCTCCATTGTTGCCGCCGCTGTTGCAAGGGCCAGCAAAGCCAGAAGCAGCGCACGTGCCGCTGCTGCTCCTCCATAGTTTTGCCAGCTCATTTGTGCATGCCCCTATCAACATGCCAGGCACAGCATCTAAAGCCGCCGCCACCAGGCCGTGCTTCCTGACATTTGGCAAGAGTGTGACAAGCGGCGGCACCAGGCTGAGTGACCCGTCAGGCGGCGGCGCCAGGCAGCTGCGGCAGCGCTAGAGCAGGGCGCCAGGCCCCGCTGTCACCGCAGAAAGCTTCAAGAGCCCCCTCCACGGCGTGTATGCGTGCAGACACCGCTGGGTCGGCGGGGCGCCACCGGCTCCACTCCACCGGCGCGAAGGCTCCGAAGAGCTAGCGAGTGCTTGTGTATTCAGCTAGCCTGCACCGGTGGACGAGTGACTGCGGCGTAAAATGCAGGTGCGCGTACAGTACGCACTTCACTTCTTGTTGACGCTAGGCCGGGTGATCACCCGCCTAACCCCGAATTCGGTTTAATTCCGTTTGCAGTAACAACTTCCACGCGTTTTCTGGGGGATACCAAGTCCTGGGCAATGGGGCCGACCCTTCTGACCGCAGCTGGCCACCAGCGGCGGCAGCTGGGCGGCGGCAGCTGGGTGTTAGGAGGGCCCATGCGTAACCAGTCCTCACTGACAACATCCTAGCGTTTACTGGGGCAACCAGGTAATTAAACCTATCAAAATCGAGAGCTACACAATGAAACTTGGGAGGATTGCGACAGCCAGAGGGAAACAGTGTGTACAAATAAATCAGTTTTCGGGGTGCACAGTTGGTTCCGGCATGCGGTTCAGGCGATGCCCGCGGCATGCAGCCGAAGCACCACCTGCTTAGCGCTGGGCCGCCGCTGCGGGTCTGTCTGTATACAGTCGCTGATGAGGGACACCACATCCTGCACAGCATGACCACAGCACAGCACGGCGTGGCAAAGCATGGCACGGCATGACTGAAGAAAGCAGCAACGCAGCCACAACACAGCGCAGGTGCCAGGCAGCATAGCAAACTGGGGCAGCACACAGCACTGTCGAGCAGCACAGCGCAGCACAGCATGACCCCTGGCGCACCTTTGGGCATTCGCTTGGGTCGATGGGCAGGCGCCACTCTCCTCGGTTGCTGCCCAGCTCCTGTGTTGTCAGCTCGATCAGCACAATGCCCAGTGAATAGATGTCTGCCGCCAGCGTGCACTTCTGCCCCATCAGCTGCTCGGGGGCGGCGTACATGCGGGTGCCGCCGGCGGCGGTGCGCCCCGCGCTGCCCACCCACTGCGCCACCCCCAGGTCCGCCACGTGCCCCCGCAGGTCGCTCGACAGCAGCACGTTGCTGCAGAGGGGGAGTGGGAGAATGAAATGGGGGAAAGTGGGATGGGGACAGCGGCAGACTCATGGGTGAAGCGCTGGGAAGAGGGCAACACCACAGCAGGCACAGCAGGCGTGCTGCAAGCTGCGACGTCGGGCGACCGATGGGACGCCCTACATGCCTGCTCCTGCAGGACGGAAGGGCAGGCTCCAGGCCCTGCATCCACCCACCTGGACTTGAGGTCGCCGTGCAAGATGTGCAGCGTGCCGTGCATGTATGCCAGGGCATCTGCCACGTCAGCTGCCACCTGGCGGCCGCTGCAGGCAGGGTGGCGGGCGGACCAGCAAGGTGGGGAGGGTTTGAGGGTGCGTGGTGGCCAGCTGTGGCATACGCAGGCAGGCGGACGGCTTTGCAGCAGCTCCACAGCAGCCTGTGGGTCTCAATGCCCACCCACCATCGCCTCCACGCCAGCTGCTCCCGCATGTTAGGCATCTGCAGCGCTAGCCGCAGGCTGCCGCTCCGCATCCACTCCATTGCCAGCATCAGCAGCGGGCCCTGCGGGCGGTGCCAGGAGGAATGAAGCAGGCGTGAGCAGCCTGAGGGAGGCGTGAGCTGGCCATGCAGGCCAGCTGTGGGAGGGCAACAGGCACGGCGGCAGTGCCAGGCGCAGCCAGGTGAGCACGAGCTGCCATGGCTTCCCAAGCACGGCACAACAGTGCCCAACCTGCTCTCTGCCTGCAAGCGTGCAACACACCTCCCTGCCACGGCCCATGGCTGCACCTTGATTGTTACCCCCAGCAGGGGCACGATGTGCGGGTGGGCGCAGTTGCACAACAGCTTGGCTTCTTTCCAGAGTGCCCTCGACTCCATGCCAGGCAGCAGCTCAACCACCTGCAGGTGCGGTGCAGGGCATGTGCATGTGGGCATGGAAGAGTGTACCACTGTGCAAGGCTACTCAACGCGGTGCAGGCATTGCAATGCTTTGCATGGCTTGTGCTTTAAACGGTGCGCTACATGGCCGTTGTGGGGACCAGCAGGTGGGGACCAGGCCAAACACTGCAACCGTCATCCTCACGAGCTATAGCTAGAAACGGATGAAGCGGCAAGCGAGCTGTGTCAGTGTGCGCAGGCTGGACATGCCTGTGTGGAGGGTGGCCATTTCCACACAGCATTTCCACACACGTTCCCAGCCCACCCACCTTGACGGCAACCTCTTGCCCCTGCAAGCTTGCCAGGAACACGGCTCCGTGGCTGCCCGCCCCTAGGTCTACCAGGTGTCCGTCCACGGATGTCATGAACTGCATCGCAGCAGGCACAGCATGAAGGCAGACTGACGGGGAGGAGTGACATCCAAAACTAGTGGATGCGCATGAAAAGCTCCGGAACAAGCATGCTGCGCAGGCAACGCAGGCAGGCCGGGCACGCAGGCAGGTGGTGGCAGGCAGGTGGGCAGGCAGGTGGGCAGATAGGCGGGCAGGCAGGCGGGCCAGCAGGCGGTCCGGCAGGCAGGCGGGCAGGCACGTAGGCAGGCAGGCAGGCAGGCAGGCAGGCGGGCAGGCGGGCAGGGGCACTGCCGCTCAGCCTGGCACAGCACAGCACAGCACAGCACAGCAAGCTGGCGGGCTCACCGTCAGGTCTCCCGGCGACACCAGCAGGGACTGCGTGTCCAGCCCCCACTGCCTCTCGCTGCCACCAGCACTACCGCTGCTGGCCGGCCCTTGCGCCCAGCTGTCTACTCGTGACATCTCTACTTGGACACTGACATGGCTGGGGGCCAGCAGGGGGGCCGACTCCCCGCCGCTATGCTTTCTCTCCATCTCCGCATCCGCTGCATTGGCGAACCGCTGCCGGCGCCGGCTGGCCCCTGCCTGCTGGCCTCCCCCCGATGTTGACCCAAGGAAAGCCACGCTGCCCACGTGGTGTGCCAGAGCCTCAGGCAGCGCCTCCACGGGAAGCATGCGCAGCGTCTGTACCTGGCGCCCCGGCTGGCCGCCCATGTGTGCTTTCAACAAGGCCGCCAGGCGAGCGCGCCGGCTGAGCTCAAGGCTGCCCAGGGTTGAGGACGCGCTGCCGCTAACACTAAAGTTCTCATGGTCTGTCGCCCCCACTGTGAGCGGGTGCCCCTGCTCCTCCTCTGCCTCCTGCTGCTGCTGCTGCTGCCGCCGCAACCGGCCGCCACGCCGTCGCCAATAGAGTGCGACGCCTGCAGAGGCTGATGCTGCTGCCACGGCTCCCAGCAGCGCCCACAGCCTTAAGGAAGCTGCAGAGAGGCCACTCAAAGACAACTGATTCTGGTAGGACGCTTGGTAGCGCTCTCCAGGCTCTTGGTTCACCCCAAAGCTTGGGAGATCTTCTGCCGCGCATGCCGGGAGGCGGGTGTCCACAGCAGTCTCACGGATCCAACTGCAGTGAGAGGAGCCGGTGGATTGATCTCACTGTCTTGCTTGCTTAAGCTTATACTCTGTTGCTCCAAGCAATGGGCAGCTTGCGACACAGCACCCCAAAGAGGCAGGGGAAGGCTGGGCGGCAACCAAAGACAGCTGTACTGAGACACGACCACAAGGGCTTGGGGCGAGGCCGCAGCAGGGCCTCCAGGGACACACAAAGCAGCAAAGGTGTGCTGCATGGGCACGCCAGGCGCCGCTGCGGCGCTGTTGGCTGACAGGCTCGCACGTTGAGCGCTCTTGGGTTGCTGCTGCCAGGTGCCGAGGCACGGGTGGGCAGGCGGCAGGTGCGGGGAAGCACCCTGGAGGTTCCGCCTACGCGGCCAGCGCTGCCGCCGCTTCCGGCTAGGGCGCCGGCGGGCTGGCGGGTGTTGCCAGGCAGCGCTGAGACGCGCTGCAAAGCCACGGTGTACATGGCAGCCCCTCCCCCCTTCTCACAGATATAGGAAGGTGCGGTGGAAGGGTGCACGGCACCAAGAAGCGGGAATGGTTCCTGTCAGCCCCGTCCTGTCCAAGCCCCTGCATGCCAATGGTGTGCAATTTGAAGACAACACAGTTTGCACACTTCTTGAATAGTGCAGCAAAGATGCAGGGCAATAGCTAGCAAAGCGAGTGCGTCTGCGGTGTGGCAGCTCGCCGGCAGGCAGCGCACCCAAACGCCGGTAAGCCCCTACAGCAGCCAAGCGCTGGCTCGCTCACATTCCGAGGAGGTTGGGCCAGCTCAGAGCGGCAGGGAGTGTGCCACGCAGGCCGGGGTTCCCAGTCAGATCTAGATACGAGAGCGACAAGAACGTGCCGGGTGCCAGCCAGCCGGGCGGGAAGGCGTCGCCGGTCAAGTTGTTGCTGTTCAGCTGGAGTTGCCGGATCTGCAAGGTGCGGCACAGCACAGCACATCACAACGCAGCACAGCATGGCAGGATGTGCAGCCGGGAGCAGAAGAACAGAAGAAGCGGGCAAGAAAGCCCCAGTCTCTGGTCAATGGACAGCATACCCAACATGGAGTGCGCTTGCCTGGGAGTTTTTTGCCCATGCTGCCGGCAGAGTGCCAGTGAACCGATTCCCATCCAGCTGCACACAAAAGTTTGGGCAGGGTGGGTGACACAGCATCATGGGTGTCAGGCACCAAGGCACGTGCAACTGCAAGTGTGCATCAAAGGACATACGGGTACCCCCGCCTTCCATGCACCCGCTCTCCAGCGCTACAGCAGATGCAGCAGCGGCCAAGGCGGCGGTGGCAGCAAGAGCAGCAGCAACTGGTCGACATCAGCGGTAGCGGCAGAAGCAGCAGTAGCAACAGCCGAAGCAACAGCAGCAGCAGCAGCAGTGGTGCGGAGTATGTAGAATGCCCACCGAGAGCTCTCGCATGCCGAGGTGGTTTTCAAAGAAACGGGCAGGGAGGGTCCCAGTGAGGTTCATGTAGTTCAGCTGCCTGCAAGCAGAGGTGGGCGAGCCAATGGGGTCACATAGAGTGAGCTTGATGCATGGGGATGGCGGAGGGCAGGCGCGCACACTCAGCTGAGGAATCCACAGGGGTCATGCAGGTCGTGCGGCCAGCAGGGACATGCCTGGCACTCACAGCTTGTGCAACGACGGGAAGCTGGCAGCTAGCCAGGGTGAGGGGATGGTACCTTCGGATGTGCAGGCATTCAGCCTCATGTCACGCAGCCGGGGGAAGCCAGCCGCCCAGTCGGCAGGCAGAGGTGGCATCCGTGTATCGGCGCTCACGGGAGCTTCCCTATCTGGGTGCGGCGCTTGCAGCAGCGACGGTGCCCCGCTGACACCGGGCGCAGCTGACGTCACGTTTACCGCTGCCGGTTGTGGCACGGCATCGTCTGTGCTGCAGAGAATGACCATGAACTCCAGCTGAAGGAAGCCCTTTGCCCAGGGGGGAGGCAGCCCCCCATGAAACGGGACATCCAGGGCCAGCCTGCGCAGCGCGGGCAGCACGCCAGGCTGCCCCCAGCTGGCGGGCAGCGTGGTGCGCAGGGAAGTGATGACTATGTGCAGCGACGCCAGAGATGGCAGCGCGCCGGGGGAGATGTCGGGGAGGGGCTCTGTGAGGTGGCCGGCCGTCACTGCCAGCCTGCAGGCGAGCAAGGGGGCTGCGTTTTGGTGCGGGCAGCTGCACTTGCACTGGCAGCCGCAGCGCACAAGCACGCTTCTGTTGCAACACGGCGTTGCACCCCAGCACTGTGCATCTTAGCATTCCACGCAACGCTGTCATGTGCACACGTGGCTGACGCGCCGCCGCTCAGGCGGCGCAGCCGCATGCCGCACTGCCACTCACTCTGAAAGCCGCGGGAATGCGCCCGCTTTGAACCACTCGCGTGGCAACCCGCAGGGCAGCGGCTCCTGGCCGTGTGAGATGTCCAGATGCTCAAGCCACTGCAGCCGTGCCAGCTCCGGAAGCAGAGGCGCCTTGGCACCGGGCGGCATCTGCGGGCGGCTGCCGCCCGCATGCAGGGCGCCATTGGACTGGTTGCCATCCACTTTTGCCTTCGTAGGCACGATGCTGTGCAGGGGCAGGGCATGATATGGCACACAGGGGTCGCAATGGTGTTAGCCGGTGGAAAGGAATGAGCCAGCAGCATGTTGAAGACATGATTGGTGCCATTCTGCTATGCCTCGTCTTCACAGAGTTGAAGGCCGTGCGCCAATGGTCATTAAGGCTTACTCAAGGCGGGGGGCAGCAGGGTGGGGCGCGGGGTATGCCAGTTGGTCAAGTGAAACGGGCCAGTGAAGAGAAAAGGGCATGGCAGGCAACGCCATGGAGGGGGGGATGCTATAGGGAGCCATGGCAGGCATGGCTGCAAGCCGGCAACGGCGTGCGGGCGCCACACGGCACCACACATTTTCGCACGCTGAATCTTGCATGCTGGTGGGCACGCCACGGTACATGCAGCACATCACATTCGACACCACAGGGTCAATGGAAGGCTCTCACATGGAGGTGACACGCCGAGCATTGTTGCACCGCACATTTTTCCACAGGCAGTGCATGGAAGAGTCCCCTGGGCTCCAGCCGGGGAGGTCCTTCACCCACAGGGGATCTGTATCGTGCAGTGCCTGGCGCAGCATGCGCATCACAGCTGCCTCTGCAGCAGGACGCTCATCGAGAGAGGGTGGGAGGGGAGGCAGAGCTTCGTTGCAGATGACAAGATGGAAATAAAAGGGAGGTGTGCAAGGGGAAGGGGGGCTACCCATGCACCACAAAGGCCCTTGATACAGCCATTTCATGCAAGCAAGCTACTGACGGCACTGTATGGTACTTCTAAGCACTTGATGCAGCCAACCCAACATGGAGACGCACGGCAACCAGCGCCCCGCCCTGCTCCCTCACCGTCGGCGGGTGGTACTGCTGCTGCTGCTGTTGCATGCGACTGCAGTGCCACAAGGACCACGCCTGCCGACACAACTCTCCAAAGGAGCTCCAGCCTGGCTCGGCATGCTCCCATGACCAGGCTACACCCAGCGGGCTGCACTGCTGTTGCTGCAGGCTGCGCTGCCTGCCCTTGCCAATGGAAGCGGGCCGAGGGCTCGCAGGCGGCGGTGCCAGGGCGGCGGTGCTGCAAGGTGCTGCATGCCTGCGCCCTGGCTGCGAGGCCTTCGCATCTCTGGCAGAGCTACAATTCACGCCATGGTGCCTTCTGAGCGCTGCTAGCCACGGTATGGGTGGGTGCTCCTTGCCGGCGACGCGTCTCGTGAGCGTCCCGCTTCTAGGCTGCGCCGACTTGAAGCGCAAAGGGATTGGGCAGAGGCGTGATGCCCAATGACAGTACTGGAAGAATGGGGCGCCGACACCTCGCTGCCATTTGGGCGGCCTCACCACCGCCGATGGTGCGCCCCCTCGGAAAGGGTCAGCAAAGCTGTGCATATACAATGACGCCAGTATGTATGCGGTCCTTTCATAGAAATGGGCGCCGGTGACCGCGGGGAACCCGCCAACCCCTACCAGTAGCTGTTGGCCACAGGAGCGACGGCCCCGCCGCCGCCAGGATGCTGCCGTCCTGCACACTTGCTGCCTTCAGCCGGCAGCCTGCACTCACTGACCGCCCTGCTGGTGACGAATCTGGATCGCCACTTCTACTGGACGAAAAGCGGAACAAAGCATCCACAGCTGCATGCCATGCACAGACGATCTTCATGAAGCCGGGTGCTGGAGGCCCGTGCCTGTTAGCTGCCAAGCACTGCCTGCACCTACCAGCGTGTGGCACACGCATTACGTATTGACGATGAGCGACGACAAGTTCTTGGTTTGTTTTGAGGGGAGAGCAGCAGGAGTGGGTGCCACACTCGGCCCGGGCGCTGCGTCCACCTTGGTGCCGCATCGGTGCGTCCCGGCACGTGCCTGCAGCCCCCAGTGTGGCGGGCCAGGGGTGGTAGGTGCATGGTGAAGGCACGAGGTGGTTGCGCAGCGCCACCTGAAACTGAATCAATGCGCTGCAGCTTGAACACAGGCTGCTAATGGCGAGGCTCTGAGGGGCGGCACGCAGCGAATGGGCTGGCGGCACCTGGCGGGCGGCGGACCCGCGCCAGTGCTAGCAGCAGCGGGCCATTCATTGTGACGGAGGGCCGACTTTATGTCTTTCAATTACTCGAATTTCGTTTTACAGCGGTGAAGGTTCAAAACCTTAACAAGTGAGCCGCCCTCGATCGGCGCATCCTTTGTGAGGGTCCCAGCCAGGCAACGAGGGCACCTTGTCGCTTGTTTTAGCTCATACGCTTCTAACAGCACCCCGAGAAAGTCCCTCGCTGTCGCACTCTGGCGGCCAGGCCATGAGATAGGAGCTCGCGGCGCCTCTGCCGCCCGAATAGCAACAGTGGGCTTGCGGCACACTTGAGAGGGCTAGAACGGTGTTGATACCGCCTGGAATGCGACGACTTGGCCACTTAAGCTGAGGCGACCGCCGCTACCCGGCACCGCCGCCTGCCGCCCCGCCCGCGCCGCACTCCGGTACCAATGGCATGCAGCACAGCCAGCAGGCACTTCACTGGTGTGCTCCTCGTGGCGTTGCTGTCCCACGCGGCTGCTGCACCAGGCACGCCCGGCAGCGGTGAGTAGGCAAGCTGCCAGGCACCTTGGCTTGTCTGGGTTGCGACTGCTTGATTTGGGGACGCCCGCATGTGGCGCGGCTGCCAGCCTGCATTTGGCAGTGCCGCCTGGCTGAGCGTTGGGCTGCGTTGCTCAACTAGCGCCCGTCGTCCAATCTGGCCCCGCATGCAGTGTTGTAGACACACAACCGACCCATGCGCCCCCTGCTGCCCCGGTGTGCCCCTCCCCACCTACTCCCCAGCTGCTGCAGAGGCGGATGTGATGCGCACGCTGCGCCAGGCAGTCCACGACACAGATCCCCGGTGGACGGCCGCCCTATTCGGCTGGATTCCCAGCGATGCCACCCCACACTGCCTGTGGCAGCATGTGCACTGTGACAACCATTCACGTGTCGTCTCCATGTGAGTGTGCCGCACAGCGTGCTTGCTTGCTTGCTTGCTTGCTTGGGCTTACAGCTGCCCACCACGCAACAGCGGCCCCGCAAGAGACAGCGTGGGGTTGCGAGACAAAATCTAAAGCAAGTTACTTTGGAGATGAAGCATGTACTTGAGTTTTTGGAGATGATGCATGCTTGTTTGGAGATGGAGCACGTAGGGGGGGTGTGAGAGCTTGCATGAGGGGTTGGTGTCTTGGGAGTGAGTGGGGAAGTATCCAAGGACGCTGGGCGAAGCGGGTTGGGAGGGTTGGCGCTGGCAGGAGGACCTGATGCCGTGCTGCAAGGGTGCTGCTGGCGGGCGGCACCGGGATGAAGGCTCAGCTGCCCGCTGCAAAAGGTTTCTCCTGGCCAGTGCCTACAACCAGGGGACAGGGCCACACCTTTCATGTGCCCGCCACAGCAAGTTGCTCTCACCCAGCAGAGCGCCGGCCCTGTTCTGGTCTTGAGCGGCAGCCACTTCCAGGCTCTCATGTAACGCGCTTGAGGCTGACCAATGCCGGCCCTCCATCGTGACCCGACCACTCCCACCCACGGCTGCCCCACATTGCCTTGCAGTGCCATCCACAGTTCCTGGGATCACGAGAAGCAGCAGGTGCAGCACCTTGAAGCGCTGGGCAGCCCGCCGCAGGTGCCGGCGGGCAAGAAGGGGCCAATGATCTCTGAGCTGGCGCAGCTGCAGCACCTTGAGAGGCTGCAGTTCTCTTATGGGCTTCAGCCGCTGCCCTGCGGCATACCGCTCGAGTGGCTCAAGCCGGGCGCGTTCCCACGCCTGAGAGAGTGAGCACGGGTGGGGGTGGCGGCTTGAACGGGAGTGCCACAAATGTGCATTTGACACGACCGGGTGTGCCTTGCATGTGCAATTGACATTGTGAAGTGCTTGTGTCAGTGAGGCAGCGCTGCATGTGCTCTGGTGCAGCAGGCGGGGGTCTGCCGAGGCCAGCAGGCCACATGCAGGGGCTCTCACCTTGCACCATGCCCCACCCCATGCCTGCAGCCTGTCTATCGTGGCCGGCCACCTCCCAGAGCCGCTCCCCGACATCCCACCCGGCGCGCTGCCATCGCTAGTATCCCTCCACTTTGCCATCGACTCGTTGCGCACCACGCTGCCCGCCAGCTGGGGCCAGCCTGGCGTGCTGCCCGCGCTGCGGACGCTGTGGTTGGAGGTCGAGTTTCAGGGGGGCCTGCCGCCGGACTGGGCAAACGGCTTCCGCCGGCTGGAACAGCTACACATCTACTGCAGCTTGCAAGACGGAACAGTGCAACTGGCGGCGAGCAAGGCAGACACACAGCGCGGAGGCAATGGAACACTTGTGCCGCCGCCGGCTGACGCCAGCCTGCAGCGGGTGTCCCTTCCAACTGAGTGGGCGTCCGGCTACCCAGCCCTTCGCGACCTAACGCTGCGAGGCTGCGCCGCAACGGGGGGCATCCCTGCAGCCTGGCTTCAAGGAGGGTTCCCATACTTGACAAAGCTGTGAGTGCTGCTGACCGTTGCCAGCACCGCTTGCTGCGTTGACGTGTGGCACACTCGTTGCACCACCGACTGATGTGCCATGTTGACGTGCGTGGGTGGGACACCGGACGTGCCACTGCTGCACCTTGTTACCCCACTTGCTGCTTCGCCGGCCCGCAGGCACCTGAGCATCATGAGCCTCACCGGAACGCTCCCCGCCCACATCCTTGAGCAGCACCCAGAGATGCGGGAGCTGGCCGTGAGTGCTTCAGCTCGTGCGCCAGTGCATTACCTTTGAATGCTGGTACTGCTGCTGGCTCTGCCGGTGCTTGCGCAGCCGCTGGCCGTGACACTGCTGGCGCCTCCAATGTCGGTGCTCAGTTGGCGCTTCTGCAGCCGCTGGCGGTGCTGCTTGTACTGGCGCTGGCGGTACTGCAGCCTGCTGCCCCTGCCACCCAACCAGGCAGTCCCGGACCCACCAGAAGTTGACCGAAAGCTGTGCCATACCACCCCCTTTCCTCTGCTCCGATGCAGCTGAATCACAACAACTTTTCCGGCACTCTGCCAGAGGCGTGGGCAAACGCAAAGGCGCGTCGGCGCATCCTGTTTGGCTGGTGCACTGTGGCGGGCAAAAGCGCAGCCTGCCCCCTGGACCTGCACCTTTGCCTTGAAGGTCCCCTGTCCCATGCCCTTTGGCCGCTGCCATCCCTCCCAACTGCTGTGCAGCTCCATAATCTGCAGCTGGGGAACAACAACCTTACTGGTGTCGCGTTCCCACCGGCCTGGCTGGCACCTGGCGCGTTCCTCTCACTGACACACCTGGAGTTAGGGGGCAACCCCGGCCTGAGCGGCGCCCTCCCTGCCAATCTGAACTGGCCACACCTGGTTGGATTGTGAGCCCTTAGCAGCCTCTACCCGCTTGCCCGCCTGCCTGCCTGCCTGCCAGCCTGCCTTGCCTGCCTGCCTGCCTGTCTGCCTGCTTGGTGGGCAGGCGGGCAGGTCTGGGAGCGGGGCAGCACGTCTGCAGCTTGTCGTGCGTAGCCTTGATGCACCGTGCTTGCGCCTTGCTCAGCGTCGGTGCGACTCACGAGCCCATGACCGCCCAAGCGCTGACTCTCCTCTGCCCCGTCTATGGGGTATGCAGGGATCTTGAGGGGACGGGGCTGACAGGCACCATACCTGCTGCCTGGTGCCAAGCACCCTTCCACCGCTCCATCAAGTACATGTGAGCAGGGAGAGGGGCTGACGCAATGCGCACAGGCTGCGCTGTGCCGAGCGGGCTGGCCTGCCTGTGGACACTACACCCGCCCTATGCTGACGGCATAGGCAGCTTGGGGCCAGCGGTGGTGGCGGCAGGGTGGTAGCAGCAGCAGCAGCAGCAGCGGCGGCGGCAACAGCCCTCCCTCCTTGAGGCAAGAGCCCCCAGATATGCCCTCTCACGGATGTGTGTTGTTTTGTTGTTTGGGTGGGATCACGCCATGCGAGCACTCCACCACACTCTCCTGGTGGCAGCAAGCCAGTCTGCATCCAAGACACGGTGGCCCAGCAAGCAAATGGACAGAGACAATTTGGCCATGGCCTCCTCCTCCCTGCTTTCAAGAGTCCCTTCTGTGCCCCTCGGGGCGTACTGTCCCTTGTGGTGTACTGCCTCTCATGCCCCATTCCCCTGCTCCTGCCTTCAACTGCAGCCGACTGGGCGGCACTGCGGTGGGCCCCCGCCTCCCGGAGTGCGCAGCCAAAGACCTCCGCATGTTGCAGGTCACCTTTGCAGTCGGGGAGACCCGGCCAGGACTGCCGCTCTTGAAGCACTTGGACCCTCCCTTCCATCAGCAGCACTCAGCAGGCATGACCCTTCCTGCCGCTGCTGCTGCGCTGCTGCTGCTGGCAGCCATGGCAGCGACGGCTGCCGCTGCGGGGAGGGCAGTCTGGAGGAAGTGTTGGCATCGGCAGTCGCATGATGTTCTTACACGGCAGCAGCAGCAGCAGCAACAACTGGATTTGGAGGAGGAGCAAGAGGAGGAGAGGCTGCATCTGTCCAGGCCCTGGCTGGCAGGGCGACAGCACAGCAGCGCTAGCGGCAGCACATCCCCAACCCTGGGCAGCCCCGAGCTCAGCCGGCGCGCTCGCCTGGCGGCCTTGTTGAAAGCACACATGGGCGGCCAGCCGGGGCGCCAGGTACAGACGCTGCGCATGCTTCCCGTGGAGGCGCTGCCGGAGGCTCTGGCACACCACGTGGGCACCACGGCTTTCCTTGGGGAAGCATTGGGGGGAGGCCAGCAGGCAGGGGCCAGCCGGCGCCGGCAGCGGCTCACCAATGCAGCGGATGCGGAGATGGAGAGGAAGCACAGCGGCGGGGAGTCCGCCCCCCTGCTGGCCCCCGGCCACGTCGGTGTCCAAGTTGAGATGTCGCGAGTAGACAGCTGGGCGCAAGGGCCGGCCAGCAGCGGTAGTGCTGGTGGCAGCGAGAGACAGTGGGGGCTGGACACACAGTCCCTGCTGGTGTCGCCGGGAGAACTCACGGTGAGCCTGCCAGCTTGCTTTTGCTTTCGAACAGTGCTTGGGCAGGCGGTTGTGCCTGTGTCTGCCTGATTGCCGTCCCTGGAGACATGCATGATAGGATGAGTGCATGTGCACGCCTCTTCTCATTCAGTCCATGGCCGCCATGCTGTGCCCCTGCCATGCGCCACTGGCAGTTCACGACATCCGTGGACGGCCAGCTGGTCAGCCTGGGGGCGGGCAGCCACGGAGCCGTGTTCCTGGCAAGGCTGCAGGGCCAAGAGGTCGCAGTGAAGGTGGGTGGGCAGGGGCAGGGGGGGGGGGGCAGGCCGTCCGCTGCTGACGGGCATGCCTCGCGCCCAAGAGGATCCTGCAATGCGCACATTGTTATCCCACAGCCTGCCTTGCCCAGGCTCCGAAGAACCACGCCTGCACTGCTTCTTGCCCCTGTGCACTCTGTGGCACTCGTGCACAGCACCCAGCATGCCTGCCTGCACGTGCCATCCAACACACATGCGGTGCCTTCAAGCGCCGGTATGCCACTCCTGGCAGCACTCAGAAGTTTGGTTGCTCGCGGCGGTGCACCACAAGCAGCGGCCTCGTGCCTACCCTGCCTGCAGGTTGTCGAGCTGCTGCCTGGCATGGAGTCGAGGGCACTGTGGAAAGAAGCGCAGCTGCTGCGCAACTGCGCACACCCGCATATTGTGCCCCTGCTAGGAGTGGCTTTGAAGGTGTGGTGCTCTGGGATGTGGTTGGGCCGCTGCTCAGCAGCATGCACACCATAACGGTGCCAGGGTGGCAGGGTGCCTGGTCATCTTTCCACTACTCGCGCACAATCAGTTCTTGCCTCCGTCACGCTTCGTTGCACCCCCTACAGGGCCCGCTGCTGATGCTGGCAATGGAGTGGATGCGGGGAGGCAGCCTGCGGCTGGCGCTGCAGTCGCCTGACACGCGCAACCGGCTAGCGTGGAGGCGGTGGTGGGCGGGGAGAGGGGGCAGGAAGGCAGCTGCTGCTGCTGCAATCCCAGCCACTACGCATGTGTGCTGTCGGTCGGCTGGCATACCATCTGCTTGCAGCATGCCCGCTTTGCCAAGTTAGCCTCCTGTTTCTTGCGCCGCCTATCGTGTCTGCCCCTGCCTCCTGCAGCGGCCACCAGGTGGCAGCTGACGTGGCAGATGCCCTGGCCTACATGCACAGCACGCTGCACATCATGCACGGCGACCTCAAGTCCAGGTGGGGGGGGGTGCAGGGTGCATGGGGTTGCTCGCTGCCCTCGTTCCCACTGGCTCCTGCAGTGTCAGCACCTCAATCCCCTTGTTTTCATCACGTGCAAGCCTGACATCCCACTCGCATAGCCTCAGCAGCCGGTCCTTGTAGGCACCAACCACCCCTTCTCTCCGCCCTTACACCCCGCAGCAACGTGCTGCTTTCGAGCGACCTGCGGGGGCACGTGGCGGACCTGGGGGTGGCACAGTGGGTGGGCAGCGCGGGGCGCACTGCCGCCGGCGGCACCCGCATGTATGCCGCCCCCGAGCAGCTGATGGGCCATAAGTGCACGCTGGCAGCCGACATCTATTCCCTGGGCATTGTGCTGATTGAGCTGACAACGCAGGAAATGGGCAGCAGCCGAGGAGAGTGGCGCCTGCCCATCGACCCAAGCGAATGCCCAAAGGTGCGCCAGTGCCAGTGCCCTCACTTTGCTGTCCCATCATGGCTCATGGCTCATGGCAGCAGTGCTCGCCAACGCTGTGTGCTGCCCCAGTTTCTATGCTGCATGGCACCAACGCTGTGTGCTGCCCCAGTTTACCATGTTGCACGGCACCAGCGCTGTGTTGTGCTGCGCTTTCTTCCGTCATGCCATGCTGTTCATGTGTTGTGGTCATGCTGTGCAGGAGGTGGTGTCCCTCATCAATGATTGCATACAGACAGACCCGCATCGGCGTCCCAGCGCGGAGGAGTTGGTGTCAAGGCTGCAGGCCGCTGGCATGGGTTGAGTCGCCGCCCACCGGTACGATAATCAATCTGCACCCCGAAACCCGGCATGCTTTCTTTTGTTTCACTCTGATTCCCACGACTGTTTCCTGGATCTGGCTGTCCCAATCCTGTACTGTGCGCCAAAGTGACTCTCCCCGAATCTGTTTCTAAAACTTTACCATCGGCCCAGGAGACGAAGGGAGTTGTCAGTGAGGGCTGGTTATATGCATGGATGCATGCCCCAGGGGCCCCACTCCACCTGTGGGCCCGGCCGCCCAGCTGCCGCCGCCGGTGGCCGGCTGTGGTCAGAAGGTTCGGCACCCATGGCCTAGGAGTTGGCATCACCTCAGACCGCGTTCAAGGGCACTTAAGCTAAGCTAACGGAACCGAACCGTCACTCGGTCTAGCGCAGATGTGAAGTACGTACTGCACTCGCGCCTTTCAAGTCGAAGCCACTCGTCCGCTTGTTTAGACCGCTCTGTATCCGAACACTTGCCAAGCTTTCCAGCCTTTGCGCCGGCGGTGCGGAGCCAGCGGCGCCCGCCGACCCCAGTGGTGTCGCGGCACGCATACACGCCGTGGAGGGGGCTTAGAAACTGCTTTTATGGTAGTGGCTTGCTTCCTGCCCTAGTGCTGCAGCTGCCGCCTGAGGGGTCACTCAGCCTGGCGCCGCCGCTGCTCCCATCTATGTCAGGTAGCACAGCCTGGTAGCGGCGGCTGCGGAAGCTGGGCCTGGAATGCTGGTAGGACCATGCACAAATGAGCTGGCAGAACTATGGAGGAGCAGCGCCAGCGTGCGTGCTGCTTCTGGCGTTGCTGGCGCTTGCTACAGCAGCGGCACCGACGCCGGGTGCGCCCGACAGCGGTGAGAAGGCATGGGTGCCCTGCCGCCAAGCGCCCTGCGGCGTTGAGGAATTGCTGTGCTTTCAGATTGCTTCAGCCCCCAGTTCCTGCGGTGACCTCTCCATGGAAAACTCACTTTACCAGGGAATCCTCGTTACCTTTCGCCTGCTTGGCATCCTCCCACCATCTTCCCAGCTGCTGCTGCTACAGAGGCTGATGTGATGCGCATGCTGCGCCAGGCAGTGCACGACACAGACCCCCTGTGGGTGGCCGAGCTATTGGGCTGGCGTCCAGACGACCCCACCCCGCACTGCCTGTGGGAGAAAGTGCGGTGCAACAACCTCTCCCGCGTCATCTCAATGTAAGGGAGTGCCTCTGGTGCTGGCTGAAGCGTGGGGTCCAGTGGCCCGGGTGCTAGACTCTGTCCGTCCTCAGGCCCAATTACGTGCCACCCCTGCCTGCCTGTGCCGCATTACTGCTGTGGCTTGACGATATGAGCCACGTGTGCAAACATGCACGGGAGGGCCCACTTCTGCCATGCCCCTGCAGTTCCATCACAGAGGATTTCAACAGGGATGAAACGCAGATGTCCAACGCCCTAAACGTGCGCGGCGGCTTGACGCAGACCCCGCTCGGTGCCAAGAATCCGCTGCTTCCGGAGCTGGCGCAGCTGGAGTGGCTTGAGAGGCTGCAAGTCTCCCACAAGTCTCACCCGCTGCCCCGTGGCATACCGCCCGAATGGCTTGCGCCCGGCGCGTTCCCGCGCCTTGAAGAGTGAGTGGCGAGCCCCTCCTGGGTATGGGTGTTGGGCTTTGATGCTGCTGCTAAGCCGGTTTTGCCTTGGCTTGCTGATTAATCTGTGTTGACTGAGTTGTCACAGGGTCATGAGCGAGTGAGTTCTTGAGATCACACATGCTATGCACCCGTGCAGACTAAAGCTAGGGGCCAGCGACCTCCCCGAGCCGCTTCCCGACATCCCACCCGGCGCGCTCTCTGCACTGGCTGTGATGGACCTCAGCATCAAATCCCTGCACACCACACTCCCTGCCAGCTGGGGTCAGCCTGGCGTGCTGCCCGCGCTGCGCCGGCTATCTCTGGAGGTGCCATTTCATGGGGGCTTGCCGCCGGAGTGGGCAAACGGCTTTCGCCAGCTGGAGCACTTAATTGTTCTTGGCGATGTCAGGCCTCCCATAATGGCTGATTACAAAACGCTTGGGACGGATGACAGCGATGTGGCATTGCCGCAGCTTCTGCCGGCACACCTGCTGCCAGGAGCGCCATCCGTCGCAGCTGTTGCGCGTGTGCCCCTGCCTGCCGCATGGGCGACTGCCTTCCCACGGCTTCGCCACTTGAGTCTTAGATCAATTGCTTCGACGGGAACAATCCCTGTTGCTTGGGTTCAGGGGGGCTTCCCTTCCCTCGTGTCATTGTGAGTGACCAGCGGCCGTGGCCATGCATGTTGGAGAGTAGGTGCTTACGGCGCAGCTTTTGTTGATGTTGATATGCTGCCATTAGGCCATGTGCCATGCTTGCTTTTCACGGCACCTCCCATCAACTGGTCCCCCTTGCCTGCAGGCATTTATTTAATTTGAGCCTTTCCGGGCCCCTTCCTGCCCAACTTTTAAAGCACCACCCCAACATACGCGAGCTGGCGGTGAGTGTGTTTGCTTCCCATAAATTGCACAGGCTTCTTATCATTTTGCTGCTCTCTGTTGCTGCCGCTGCCACTGCTGCTGTTTAAATAGCTGGGAGGCACCACTGTTGTGCGACCACCTCTACTTACCTGCTCGCCTTCCACATATGTATAGTCTCTCACCCTGGCTGCCGTGCGGCGCACTATGCCCCGTCGTTGGCTGCAGCTGGTTGAAAACTTGTTCAGCGGCACCTTGCCGGACGCTTGGGCAGCGTCCAAGGCAAGTGCAGCTTGCATGCACGCCTGTGGGGCACGCAAAGCCGGGGAACCCCCACTCCTACACGCATGCATCACCACCGCTGTGCTTGGGTTAGCGCTACAGCAACAGATTGGGCCGTGAAACACAGGCAACCACACATCAAGACGTACGCACCTGTGTGCTGTGCAGATTAGCAGCCTCCTGCTGCCTAGCAACAACTTTTCAGGCACCGCATTTCCCGCTGCGTGGACGGCGCCGGACGCGTTTCCCATGCTTACGCAACTGGGCTTCAAGCGGAACCCAGGCCTTAGCGGCACCCTCCCTGGCAATCTACAGTGGCCCAACTTGTATGGCATGTGAGACTTTGACAGCTCCTATCTGATTACGTGCTTGCCTGCCCATCTGCGTGCCCTCTGCCTTCACGCGTGCCTGCCTGCAACTTTCCACGCATGCCTACACATGTGTCGGCCCGCCACTTGCCTACTTGTATGCATGCATGACTGCCTGCATGCCACCTTGCAATTGCGCTGTGTATGGCTATGCAGTGCTGCTGCCAGGTTGCTGCATCATGCCCAGGCGTCACTCACTCAAGCGCCCACTGATACATCATGCATGCAGGGACCTCGATGGGACGGGGCTGACGGGCACCATCCCTGCTGCCTGGTGCCAGGCACCCTTCCGCCACTCCATAAAGTACATGTGAGCTGGGCGGGGTGGGCTGGCTGACGCAACGTGCATGGGCTGCCCCGTGCGAGGCCGCT